>JAQIWF010000337.1:0-20711 GCA_034694965.1 Ceratozetes gracilis
GAGAGAGAGAGAGAGAGAGAGAGAGAGAGAGAGAGAGAGAGAGGGCTGAACGGAAGAGTGGGTCTTGATTGGGATGTGTGTCACGTATTGGGTTAAATGGATTAATTACCTGAATTAATTGTGTTGGTGTGTGCGTCGGCAACAGTTCGCTTTTCACCGGGGTTTGCACTGTTGCCTGGACTCGAATCGGAAGGACGTGAAGAACTATTGAACAAACTGTGACTACGATGAGAGTGGAACCGATTGTGTCTCAACTTAGTCAACTTATGGCGTTGAGAATTGTTTATAATACTAGGTTGTTTTCGCACATTTATAACCGGACTGTTGTTCGACTCATTACTTATATTATTATTATTATTATTACTATTATTTATATTACTATTACTTATATTATCCACTTCTTGGGGATTGTCATCACTATTAACAGGTATTTGGTTGTCGATGTCGTCCAAGTCGTCATCACTGGTGAACGCATTTAGTCTACAGTTTTCTTTATTACTACAAGAGTTCACTTTATGGGATATAAACTTCAAGATGTCTTGTAATGCGAACTCTCGCTGACAAACACCGCAGACGAGAATATCCTGACATAACGACTGGTGCTGTTCACGTGCTGGAGAAGAGTCTGTTTGTGTCCCTCCGACTGCTGGAGATGTGATTGTCGTCGAAAGTGATGTCTCGTCCAAAGCTGTGTCAGAAGACGAAGAAGACATTAGTTTCACAATTTATGACAATATTCTACAAGAATTTTATATTTATTTGACAGTAAGTTGTGGTGAAAGCACAGGCAATATATGCGAACCATCACATGGAGTGGACAACTGTCCCAAGAAATAGTTGCACACAAACTGAGCTCTCACATAACTGAGCGTATGGTCTGTGGTCTAGACTAATATAGGTCATTATTGTGAAGTTACTCGACCGGACCAGACCTTGAGCTCAAACGCATACTCGAAGGTCCGACGCTTTAGTCATATTAACAAACAGTCAGACCCAAAGTGAACAGTCATAGAGGGACTGCACAATTGGCATTGGGTCTAAAAGTTAAGCGAGAAGTCCTTCCAACTGACCAAAAGTTGTTTACAATGTCATTGATATTCGGTGAGTGAAGTACTCACTGTTATATCAAATTTAGGTCAACCGGATGACCAGTGAAGCCCTGATACCCATAGCCATAGGTATTGCCGTTAAGGCCAGCATAAGACACATTGCATTCACTGCTCTTTTTGTTATCAAAACTCAAAGCAATCAATAATACAATAATCAGTCATTCATTGCAATCGCTCTGAATTGGCATCAATTCATTGAATCATCAAAAAGTAATTCAACATATTTGTGACCATTAGGACAGGCATAGGACAGGCAGAGGACAGTTGACAATATGTGTTATTAAAAAGCGGTAATAACAACAAAAATAAGAGTCCGATCACTGCAGCTGTGATTACGAGCGACAAACAGAGCAAAAAACAGTTTACTTTCAATCAAATATTGAAGTTATCGACAATTGGATAAAATACACGATTCTGGGCCTCTCATGACATCAATAATGGCAATCATCGCAATTGAGTCCATAAAACATTTGCTATGAATTACTAACAAATGTATTACATATTGCGTGAACTCAAGCGAAATGACTTCACTAAGACCTCCAAAACAAAAGCATTTCTAATAGATTGAAGCGATTGTGTGGATAGGCTTCTGGTCAGAGGTAGTGGTGAGTCTATCGGGGAGTTCATTGTGCAGAAGATTGTATATCATTTGGTAGTATTGGTGGCAATCAATTCCCAGATGTAATATAATGTAATGCAATTCCAATACAGACCATACCGTAGACCATAAAGACTAGAATAGACTCATATGACAAAAGAAGAGCCCAAAAGGGAGAAGAAAAGAATCCAATTGTCATTTGAAGGCATTGATAGGGATAGGGATTATTATTAGTGCTCATCAACTGATAGTCAGTGCTCGGCTGCACTCGGGCTGTATTGAGAGCATAGGAGGCATTGTGGCTAAAGTTAGCTGATGTTCTGAATTGGGTTTGGGTGTGGGTCCAACTTTTCATCTCATTTGATCTCATCTCTGCTCTGTATTGCAATACACGTGTGTTTTGTCAGAACTCACTTCAAAGCCATTACATAAGCAAATAGACAGCAATAGTGAGGAGCTATGAGAGCGCTCAACATTACCACTACTGTAGAGCACAAGTCTTTCTATAATTAGCTGGTCTGCAGCGGACCTGACCTTAACTGGCGAAGAGTAGCCTGAAATTTATTTTTAGTATCGCTGCCATCACAGCAAACAGCTCTTCCACAGCACTGGCAGTTGGATCGGTATATGAACTGAAAGAAACTAAAGTCTTAGCTAACAGTGCATCGCATCCGCCAAATAGCAAATGCTGTGCCGAATGCCTTTTGCCAGAAACTAAACTTTACTTTTAGGTACCTTAAGATGCGATAACATAACTCATGATAAAAGTGCGTAATATAAACATCGCCTCCAATACTGACAATACTACCAGTGCTTACACAGTCGTGATGCGCCTCTAATGCCCAAAGTTGGAGAGCACTGTTCACCTACTCATAGGGCTGAGCGATGGCTATTGAGGCCTCTATTGTTTCATTGGGTGGTTATCGGGTCAAGAAAAGGACAAAACCATTTGATAATAATTTATTTGTTGTGTTGTCTCTCAACTCATACAACACCCGATTTCCTCCAACAGACATAACCCCTATTTAATGATGCGTTAAATTATATTAATTATTATCACAAAAACGCTGAAAACAAATTAAATGTTTGTCAAATGCCAATCGGCCTAAATTCCAACCCTTAAAGTCATCTTGCTCATAGTTACTAGCTAAATCTTTCTATTTTATTAATTAACCAAGAAATTGCCAAATGGCAACAAATATGCTGAGCAAAAACCAATGGGTAAACCAGGGGTAAAGTCTAAGTTTGGACAAATGGTAAAACCAATGGATATTTTGAGTCAAATGGGAAGTAACTTTTGGAACGAAAATAAGAATTTTGCTGTCATTTGAAGAGTCAAAGAAGAGATGAAATTCTTAGTTGAGTTGAAAATTCTTTCGTCTCTGTGGCAGACATTTGTATAAGAAGTGATCAGAAAATGGTTTGCATAGAAAGCGATGCAAAGACTGTTATATGAAAGCAATGAATGTATGGTAACGTAATATAATGTATAGTATTTTATAAAAAGCAAATTCCATTCCCTGCGGATAAATTCGTGACTTTCTAATAAGACAAGAAGAAAGAGGGGACAGAAGGGGGCAAATGATAGTGAGAGCCCAGCACTGAGCGCACAGCATAATAACGGTTTTATATATTATCGAATGGCTGAGAACATGTATGGGTTGCCATAGAGAGCGATATTCATTTCACTCATGCAAATGAAATGGTCATAAGTATAATCATTTAGAAAATAAGTTCGTTTCCTCTCCACTTTCTTTCGCCTGATATGGTCTGCCTGTGCTTCTCATGTCTGTGCAGAGATATTCGTTGGCTTTGTTGCTGTTGTTGGCTCTCTTGGCGTATTCCCAGATAATATAGCCATTCGTTGTTCTACTTTCGGTTATATTTATATATCAGTTTATATAAGCATTTTATGCATCACATCATGTGTTGTAAGGCTAGTGAACACATTAAGGTCTCAAATAAATAAGTCAGTAGTCAATAGTGAGTCTTCACAACCGATATCCTCGTCAAACATATTTTTCACTACACTTTACGATCACTGAGTTTCGCATCATTTCGAGACTCAATTTGCTATTTAAGTGATTCACATCATTCACATCCATTAGGTTTTGGTCTTTGCGGTCAATCATAACCTGAGACGAGGTAATAGCCATACAGACCATTACCAATACCGTTAAGCCAAACCATAGTCTTATTCCTGGAGGGGGTCTTCACGAAGGCTAACAGCAGTTCTTTAAAGAACTAAATACTTCCAGACATAAAGACGTAATGCAAATGCAATCCAATATTTCCCTTTCAATCTCTCTCTCTCTCTCTCTCTCTCTCTCTCTCTCCCTGTGATTCCCTCTTAAGGCATTGATAGCCCCTTTGCATCCATTCTTTGCTGTTCTGCTCCCATGAGAGGATCTCTGGCAGCCCTTAAAGAGGGGGACAACTGGCGGACAGCATATATGAAGTGAAAGGCAAATGACCGCCAATTGAGTAGAAGTGAATTTCGGGCCTCTTTTGGATCTCCTTCTGTAAGCATTGCGTATATATTATATAACTGTCTGATGACCCAAACCTAACATTTTGGTCCAAAGTGCGCTTTAGGCCATACAAGGCAATGGAGTTGTGCCAAAAGCACTGATCAGGGGATGGAGTGTGCGATCGCATAAGAGGGACGTAGTGAAGGTCGTCGACCGCGAGACCATTGAATAGGGATTCCTTCGATGCATAGCATATCAAGTGATATGACTTACAACTAATGACTGCATAACTCAGACTTCAGTCATCTCTGTCTGACTGACAGTAGGGCTAATCCTTGTGGCGGTCACTCATCGACTGTTTTGCTCCTTATTTACGATTAAATAATGAGATAATTCTGGAGATAATGTTTGCTAAGAAAATATTTCTAAACAAAGGTCTGTGTATTGGTGTGACCTCTCTTCAAGTCATGTGTTCTCTACGGCATAAATATCTGATATGTTTGAAAGAGATTTCAGGTCTTGTTGTGGGCTTTGCTCGAGTGGTCGGATAACACTCATAAGACTTGCCAATGAAAAGGTCATCCAGTTATGCAAGTGAAGGAATGTCCACCCGGAGCAACAAATCAGACCAGTTTTGGCTCAAAAAGATGTTTTGCCGCGTGATTGTGCCCACAGGCAGGTGCTTGACCGTCCAGCTCATACATGAGGCACCGGCTCTCTAATAAAGTGGTCGCGAAGAGGCCAACAACTGGTTAGACATTTCTCAACTTTTAGCACATCTTATGGCCAATGAATGCAAACATTACAACATATAATAAACTCAACAGAAATGCCGTTTTAACCGATGAATACTTGCGTCACAAAACGCTTTTATTCATTATTGGGTCACTGATCGGATCGCCTCTCATATGCCTTAACTAATAACTGTGCAAAAAATGCCAAACAATAAGATTGAAAAGATTTTTTAAACAGATTTCCTAACTTTGCTCTCCTTTTCCGGTCACTAATACTCTTCGATTCAATTCTCTCTGTAATTATGTGCTGTGCTCTCAATAATTATTATGTTTGACTTATACACCAAATTTTGTCAACTTTTCAAATATGTTTTTTGGCATAAATTGAGTCCATTTAACGTACGAAACAACTGTCACTTCATTTCATTCTCTTTAAAAACAGACTTTTCCTGAAAATCGTAATCACTATTCAATGCTTTCAATAAAATATATTCACAAGAAATTCAAGTTCTTATGAATGATATTTCAAAGACTGGCAATCAATTGTAAAAAATGCCATAAAATAATGAAAAAAGTTGCAAACATTTGCTATATATTTGTTGAATTCAATCAAATGAGAGATAAGATAATGAATTGCAAAAAATTGATTTCTTTGAGAATAAATAAACACTTATATCATGATATTTAAAAAGATATAATCATTTGTTCCATTTTCTGGTAATTTCATTAGTGAAGACTTGTTTTCTCAGTCTTTGTGAGTGAGTCTTCACTTTCTTACAATAACTCTTTAATTTTAAAATTATTATAATTTGCTTATAATGAGGATAATTAGCAAAAAATGCCCAAAATGTTAATCAGAGATAATTTGGACGAAAATTTTACTTTTTCTCAAACGTGTTATTCCTTATTACATAACATTCATCTAAAAGTGTCGAAAATATGTCATAAGACTTAAGGATTTGTTAGTTTTTTATTTGGAAATTCTCTTCTAATGCTTAGTTCAATACGATTTGAGGTCAAGTGGTTGGCAGTCCCTCACAAATATGCAAACATTCACTGCTTATGAACTTTGTTATCAATTGATGGAAAACTATTTGGTTTTATATTTTTACTTTGTTTTATTAATAGGCGTTTTCAGTGTTGGACCTGTGAGGGGATATTTTTAATATTTGTTGACCTCAAGGTCAGTCTCTGGCGTTTTGCAATTGCACTCGAGACCAGTCTTTACTGATTGCAGTGATGGTAGAGCTCTACTGCAGTACAAATGTATGACTTAATGGCTGCCACTTATTAACTAACGAACGAACGCTAACACAATATAAAGAATGTGAACATAAATTGAACATAAATTTTGTTTTATAAAAAAGTTGCAAATAGTGTACAACCCCTGCAAAGATGCGCTTCATGTGGAGATGGACCGGGACTAGAGAGCCCATCCCTGCATTTGAGCCAACTATTAGATGGTTTGTTCTGCATTCGACTGCATCCTACATATCCTACATTGATAGTGATAGTCATGGTCATTTAGCCAAGCCTACGCTTACATAAGGACATCGGGTTGTGAGAGTTGTGGGCACACACCCTAACCAACACATTCTTGTTTTATTCAAACTTTAGACAAATTGAGAAACTGCCCAAAGAATGGCATAAAAAGCCAAATGTTATGAGTAATGCAAAAATCAAAAGATATTAAAACTCAGAAATCATTTGAATGCATATAAACCTCAGACTTATATCCAAACGAATATCAAATGCCTTTCTTTGAAGACTCACACATTTGTTGCACAATATTTCGTACAGTTGTCCCTCCAATAGCCCCCATATGTGGCTTTTTATGCATATTTCAATGGATTGTGCATTGATTGGGTCAACAACATCATCAAGAGATGGATGGCTCGATGGGAACCCAAATAAATGCACTCATTCTAAAAGAGTAGCCATACGTTAGGGAGAGTTGGGTCGCGACTTCTCCTAAGGAAAGCTCTCTTATGTGATATAAATTTTATAAAATCGCTTATATTATAATCGCTGAGACTTTTGGCTCTTATTTTGAAATATTTTTTGAATTATTTTAAGTGAAAGGTAGGGCACAACTGAGGGCACAATTATTAGCAAAAGAGGAGCCGTATTCGGGAGCAACGGGAGCAACAAATATGATCATTTGATTGCGTAATATTGCCTGAAAGCAATGCAACGCCCAGTTAGCGATGTGTTGGTTCTGTTGGGCTCTACTATCTGTAGTGCGGTAGTGATTCTCAGAATGATTTAGAGGAAGGCAAGAGTTGCCAAACGTAGTGCTGCTCTTCATTAGCCTCTCGTACTGTCCGGTGAAAAATTGTCGGAATTGTTAAACAGGACGACGAGGAAAGAAATTAAAAGGAAAAACGTGAGGGAAAACAGTCGTAATTCATATCGATAACTGTGCAGAGAGAATGTGGCGGACGTGTCGGTCGCGCCCTATGAAATCACTGCAGATATAAAACAAAATTTGTCGATCTCTGGCTCAACACAAGGGCAGAGGAAAGACAAGAATAGCCAACTCATGAAAGCTAAAAAACGTTGGCCAACAGAGCTGTGAGAATAGCAGCAATTCTAGTGTTGCGGACCCCCACCGGATCACTACATCAGGTGTACAATAAATTCTTTGTCGACTTTTTTATTTTTCTTGACCTTCACTACAGCTTTTTATATACACATCGCCTCAATGTGGACACGCCGTCAGCAATATTTAGTGGTCCGAGAAGTGCTCTCTTCTTATATAACACAGTCGAGTGTATATACAAACATACATTGGGCCTTCACTACCATCCTTTCCCCCTTTAATGCAAACTGCAATCCCCTTAACATCTGAGCTCTTCTTTTGAACAAAGCCTAAGATATGCAGTGCAACAGCACTACAGCTAAAAAAGAAACTCAAAGACCAATTGCACGGCCGAAGCCAACACTCAAAGTGTACGTTAGGCGCAGCTCACAATTGTTGCTCTGATCGCACTTTTTTAGCTTTTTTATGCTCTCAGACACTCTCCACACATCATAGCAAAGAAGGAGAGAAAGAGAGGGAAAGGGAGAGAGAGAGGGCATTGTATAAGAGATAGAAATAGAGTGAGTGAGACCGAGATGGGGGCAAATATAAAAGAGAGGGGTCGCAATCAAACGGACCATCAGAGCCATCATCATCATGACTGGACCCAAGCACTGCAAGAGGAAATGCAGCTGTAGGGGGTTAGGGGTAGATTCGATAGAGGGGTCAACAGCAGAAGGCGATGCCAAGGAAGGCATGCAATGCAACACTAAATTGTTTGATATAAAAGCAGCTGTTTTATCCATCAAACCAGCTCTGGCACCAGCTCAATGTGTGTGTGGTGTGGCCATGCCTTTCCACACAGGCCTACATGCATTGAATGCCCGGCCAGACCAACACTTGCCAATTGTTATGCAATTGTATTAAATTTTAACTCAAATACAAAATCCCTCTAAAATTGTATTCTTCCGTTAAAAGTGAACTTAGAAACGACCTCAAGAGAAGGTATGACCTCAACGGACGACCCCTTTATTAAACATATTTTATTAGGAAAAGTATGGAAAAAGCCATTTATCGCAGGACTGAGAGCTTCAAGTGTTTCAATTGATATGAAATAAGCTCTCAAATGATTAGAGGCTATCGAAGGGCACGAAATGTTAAATAAAAAATTTTGCGTCAATTTCTTCTCAACAAATATAGCGGTCATAAGAAGTCGATTACGAGTTTTATTATAACGTTTATATCCCGGCAACAAAAGTGTACAAAACTCTAAACTAAATATGAACTCAACTTTTTTTGCTACGAGTGCTGGACATTCACACCAGTCATATACACATCTGGCAGATAAAAATGTTGGACCAATAAAAGTGGAATAAAAATGCTCTCATATAAAGGTAGGCATAGCAGGAATGGCAGCTCGAATAAAGGTACCTGCATTTATTAGGGGCACTCTTATTATTTAATGTAAAAGTAATAGTATTAGAGAATAGGGGACCAAATAATGTTATATTAAGGACGATGTGTTGCCAATTACATCAAACTATGTTTGCCATCGCAGCTGCATATAGTCAACAAACTGCTCACTCTATCTCTCCTTCAATTAAACAATTCGCGAGAGAGAGAGAGAGAGAGAGAGCCAGAGAGAGAGCCAAAGAGAGAGGGAGAGAGAATAAGTAATGCACTAATAATTAATGTAGGCCTGAAAGATGGCCACCCAATAAAATAGAAATAAAATTCACCTGGCATTGCATTGATCACTAGTGATACTGTTTTTTGAGAGGAGAGCTCAGTCATCGTGACTTTGGACAAATGCTAGTCATTATATTAAGGCAATGATTGCCATCGCATTCGACTTTTGTTTCGTCATAACTCGAATACAACTTTACTTTTATTTCGTACATATATTTGACACTTGTATTCAATACAAACAAATTTAGTATTTTATTCAATAGGAATATACAAACGAATAGTCGATATATTATTTTTTGTGACAATGAATAATAAATCGATTGGAGAGTACGACACGATTACATGCATTTAAGCCAAAGGATCGCTAATAAGCGATAGTATTGCCATTCATATCAAAACTACTGACTGATTGCAAATTCTGAGCACTTTTTACTGTAGTGTCCGTTAGATTATTATTCAAATTAATTAATACTCAAATTAATCGTAACATTAATTGTTATGAATAGCTTTACCACTCATGAATACCCAACTAATTGTCTAATGAATGGCCTTTTTTCAAGAATTTCGCCAAATATGTCATTAAGATCTCAGACAAATTCAAAACATTGCAAAATATTCATAAAACTTTGAAAAACGGGAAAAATTTGAGAACTGAGGAAAAATAGTTTTTAATCAAAATAGTAGAGACTTGAGAAAAGTTAACGCATTTGTGATATTGTTTTGGATATAAAATAACTGATACTCTGAGCTACTCGTCGGCGAAACTTAGGAAATATAACGCGTTTTCTGACGATAAATAATATTAGAGTGAAAATAATAATAAGTAATATTAGTATTAATACATTAAATGTAATGTAATGTAATGTTTGGTCTAAATGCCAGTCGAAATGCAATGCGACTCCAAGTATGGCAAAAATGAGACGCTTTTCCTATCTGTTAGACTCTAAGCCTCATAGCATTACATATACTGTAAGTCCAGTTACGACTCACACAAAGTTAAACATTCAATAAAAAGTTAGCGACAAAAAAGTTAGTGTTGGCTAACGTTTATTTCCTTTACTTTCCCTTTGAAATTATCACTCATTTATATGAATAGCCACACCCTTTCACCACAACTGACCAAATGGTCACTAAGAACTGTCACACATATCAACAAATAGAGAGACAACGGAATAGTTAGTGACAAACAAACTAAGACTTGATTTCACTTTTTTTCATTTCTATTTCTTATGAATGTTAGCCACAAATAGAGGCAAAACATTACCAAAACATTTGTTTGACATGAAATTTAGTGCTAATTTGAGGTAATATTTGAGATAGGTAATTAATTGGACTTACAATTGACTAGTCGTTTGCGCGGCTGAGGGTTTTCCTGCTTCCTTCGTGACATTTTTTAAGGCGAACCGAAGAAAAAATTGTATTTTCGCTGATATTTTGTGGTGTTTTGGACGACGACTACGGACTTAACAGAAGAGCAGTGCAGGCATTGCAAGCATTGCTTCTCTTCTCACTTCTCTCACTCGATGTGTATGTTATGTATGTGTTGTGTGACTGTTGTGTATATATAACGCCAGAGTATATATTGTATGTGTGGTGTTTGTGTCGATTTATGGCGTGCAATGGCTCTCAACAGTGCTATTGCACAGAGAAAGATGGCCGGACTTGAAGCCAAGGAAACACCACAAACGCACTGTTACGTGATGGTTACGCTGCTGGCGAGGGGGCAGTCCTGACAATCGACGAACTCAAGACCCCAACTCTATGATGAGAAATGCGAGTAATGCTATCCCTTCGCAGCGATAGCCAACAAGCGATCTATTGGTAGCAGTACTCTCTCTATCAGCACAGATAGACTGTCCTTCACTGATTCCCACTTAATTATGCCAAATGCTTGATCCACTCAATTCTTCTACCCTTCACTTCAATTCTATTTAATCTGACAACTTTTTTACCACTTTTCAAATAAATTCTTTAAATTCTCGCAACGATTCTCTTCTTTAGTATTATTCTTGAGTTCAGTTCAAAGTCCACATTAATTATTGATTTTTATTGTTTATCATTAAATTAGTGCCAAAACTTTTTTCGTCACTGATTTTTCACTTCTTATTGATTTAATTATTGATAACAACAGAGATTAGAAATTCTCTTATTATTACTGTTGAGAGTTATTAGAGTTATATGAATAGAGAAATGTTTAGCAAATGTTTCTGTTATTCTCTATTAAATGAAACTCATGAATGACATACATTGAGTCAGTGATTGTCTTCTTTGGTAACATTCAAACACTTATCTCTTATGTCCGGTTCTTATCGACTTCTCGTGTGGTTTCCATTGAAAGTTTTGTGCCGTTATGTTGTCTCACAAGTTATGAGAGTTTGACTGCAATATTATATTGTGTTTTATTATAAGTGAGGTTCAAATACTTGTTGACATTATTAGGTTGAATGAGTCGAAAAGGGCCACTAAAATACCAATACAAACATCAATAATAAATAGACAAAAGTTTCTCACTGTTAGGACTGATATGTAATGACGTGATAGGAGTCGGTAGGAGTCGGTCAGTGACACTCACAACAAATCTCTCTCTTCTTTAGATTAAATAACTTTTTATATGAGACAACAAATGTCTTTCTCGATAACAGACTTAACTTTTGAGGGCTTAGACCAGACTCTTGGTTCACTTTTCTTAAGTTTGAAGAAGAGGAGCAACTGTTTTATATGGTGTGCGCCCACGACTGGCGAGTCATTTGGACACGAAATGAGAGCGAAATATTTCAAACTTTTCTTCGCTAAACTTTTTGATTAATCTGGAAAGAGCTGAGTGAGAGCTCCTACAGCAGAGTGGGGTATCCCTTCACAAACCACAAATAAAGTTGGGCCGGACTTGTATTTTGGTTACTCGAAAGTAGGCCTAACACTAACACAACTCGTCATTCGATGTGAACGAAAGTCGATTACGAAATGCATTCAAAACACAAACGCATATATAGTAAGTGTCCCTAAAATAACATTTCGCGAACACATTGGAAGAGCACTGGGAGAGTGACAGTGCATTACCGTTGCATTTGGCGAAGTGCTGGTGAGTTGGCTCCAAACTACTATCAATGACCGAAATGCATTGCCAGTGCAGTCATTGCTGTTGTCTGTCTATGTCTGCACTGGTATTACTCTATCACTAATGCATTGGTTTTTTTGTGCGCATTCCCCACATAGCCCTCTAGATTCTGATAGAGGAGTGGTCACGGCTCACACGTCGCCGACCACAGGTCATACCCACACTGAATGATTGGTGCACAACCGCTGAAAGACCTGAGGGCACTAAAGAAATCATCGCTCGCCCTAAGACTTTGTCGCACCGGTGATGCTGAGCACCTCTACAGTCAACATATCGACGACAATCACTCAATTCTATGACTTTAGATACCAATTAATGTGAGACTACACTCAACTCATCCATATTTCAATGCAAAAGCACTGATAAAAGTTTCTCAATTGAAATGACACTCAAAGCAAATCATTTGTGGAATGACTGCAACTCCTGATAAAAATTAGTTCTCATCCCTAAAACCGATCGCAATATTAGTTGAATGGAAAGCCTCTCTCAACTGATTAGCACATGTTTTAAAGCGTTACTAAAAAAGTTGTCTTAACGTTAAAACATTAGATCGCATCGAAATTTTCAGTGAAGTGCATCACAAATATCGCGCAAGTCTTGAGTGACTCAATCAAACTTATATTTTAAACTTAAATGTCTTTCGCGATCATATCTCACATTAAGAGTTATGTCACATGATATCAATGTTTATTTGCTTTCGAAGCCCTTTCCCATCAACATATGACTATTGGCCAAAATATTCAGTTTGTTGGCTGTGCTCACAATTAGTGCATTTGAATGATAAATAGGACGCGCGCTTCAGACGAACTAATGATCTCATCCAACACTCTCACCAATAATTAGGTCATACCATACATTATGTAATATGGAGGGGATCTGCCATCTTCTGGCAAAACACTGCTATTCACCTGTTATGCAATTGTCTAGATGTAGAGAATGACTAAGTTCAATTCTTTTCCCTTTATTATTCTCTCTTCAATACTTTTGGAAGCGTCAAAAGGAGACGACAGGAGACAATTGTGCGCTGGCTTTACACGCTTGGCCACAACCGATGTCTTGTATGCGTCATTTAACTGCTGAGTCCAGCACCGGATATAACTTAGATTAGCTAAGATTGCATGGATTGCATGACCGGATATAACGCACCCGTGAGTCAGTCGATCACAACATATCACACAAATTATTATCGGTGTTAAGCAATACCTCATTTTCTCATTCATTTTTCCCTTTCGTCTTATTTTTTTGTTGTTTTCTTATCACTCAAAAAGCTTTGTGAGTGGGAGTCAACGGCTTAAGCATAAGCACAGGTATTATATGAAGTCATTTGGGCTTAAAATCCACTGATTTTTGACCCAACTCTTCAACATTGGGTGGAAATTGACTCAACTCTTGGCTTTTATTGTTTTAATATTGTTTTATTTAATTTCATTTGTATAACCAGAAGCACTGACACAGACTCGCTCAGGGCTCAGGGAGTAGCCACACATTTTTTTGTCGAAAGGCTTTCTTCCAAATAAAATAATAATAATAATAAGCTTCAGAATATATGCTGTGCTTATGTCTAAATGTGGTCTTAATGTGAGCTAATGTTAAATCAAATTAAGTGAATGAAAGCCCTATTAGAGTAACGCTTATAACACACCTGTCTTTGTATTATTCATTGCTTTGAATACAATCTTTGCATTTTATTTGGCGTATTTGGAGCAGAGAAATGGGCAGATATTATATGAGATGAGTGCGACCATTGAAGCCCAGAGTGAAGGATCTGATTATGAGGTCATCTGTTTTGCGCTTCAATTTAAATACACCCAAAATGGGTTGAGTGCTAAACGAAATAAGTGTTGTATTCTGTATTGTAAAACAATCCATTAAAGCGTTGCAAAAGAGGCTCATAAGTGAAAAGAAGGACAGCAGCACAGCCTGTGCCGAATGAGTGCTCAATGACTGCCAATGTGGCCCTCAAGGGATAGTTGGAGACTCGCATAGGACTCGATAGAGCAGTTCATAGCGTTTGATGGCATCGCATATACTCACAGCTATTATCTAATATATACTGAATATATTGAGACGTATTGTTGTTGTTCGTCGATGTCGTGCATCAATGCTGATGATGATCACAACTCTGGTTCATGGACTGGTTCATGGACTGGTTCATGGACTGGTTCATGGCCACTCTATGGCCCCATATGGATGTGCTCTAAGGACCGAACTAATAATCAAATTGAGACTTCCTTCTTCAATTCACGCGCTCATCCACTACTCTGAGAAACATACTGTCCTCTCATATGACTTTTTGCTATAACTTTATGCTTTTGGTTACGGATGTGTTTCACTGCTTTCTCTTCATTCTATACGCTCTGAGGGTAACAAATGCATTGCATTTTGACAAAAATTGCAAAAAATGGTCAATTTTGGGACTTATGAAATGCATGACATGATTCACAAAATATATTAATACTTCGACTGCCGGTGATTACAATCATGAACTGAATCTATGATGAATTGTATGATACTATCACTTATTGGCGTTGCCTTCAAGAAAACTCAACCGAAAGGAAGTTAACAACACTTTAGAGTTAAAGAGGGACTCATTCGCTCACGACTCAGATAATAATCATAAGGTTGACGAAGAAGACCATTGCCGGCATGACCAAGGAGACTTCAATTGACACTACTTATTATAACTATTTCATTGATAAAATCAATATTTTCAAAGTTACCTTCACTAAAACGAGATAAACTCATAACAATTTTTAAAAATTATCCATTAATTAGCAAAAAAAGTTTGGATAATTAATTGGAGAAATAGAAAAAGACATATTACCCTGTATCTACCCATATCTGGCTATATTTCACAACATTTGGCAACAAAGACCAGGTATTGTAGAAGTATTGAGTCTGATCTTGGTCACTATCTTACACAATATAACAATTGATAAGTGATTAGTGTTTTCCCCCAAATTTGAGTATTTCATATGAGGTCAACGAAATAGTGAGTCCTGTGTTCAGTCCTGTGTTCATAGAGCTGTTGGAGTGCATCACTGGTATAATTATTCGCACAATTTTCTAAATTGATTGCATATTTATCGTGAGGAGTGCTGTTCAGTGCTGTTCTGCTTCAATAGTAAGAAGGAAATGGTATTTACTTTTCAATATAAAAGGTGAACCTCTGTAATAATGATTGGAAGCTATTGTTTGGTTGAGGTGCTGTTAACACCCATCTCATGCTATTTTACGGTCCGAGACCTCTATTTATTATTTTAAAAACTGAATAATCGATATTTTTTCATAATTATAATACGATATAAGTCGCTATTTATATACATTATTTCAAGTGTTGTCTACTTTACGACCAGATATTACGCATAAAAGTAATAATAAGCTCACATATCGACTATTCTCTACTTGTTTTTTGTGCAATTTTGATAAAACACAGCACTCGATGCCATTGACTAGAGCTGAGACCAATGTAGTGGTAATATCGAGAATATTGAGACGGATCAATTTGCATTTGCAGTTCAACTTAAGCCAAGACAAAATAAAGCGAATAAATAAATCAAACAAAAAACACAATTACGAGAGTCTCTGCAAAAAACTGAATCTGTTGTCCATTAGATCGCATCCATGAGTTGAGAGAGACTTTTGTATCGATTAGTCACCCATTCTTTGCATACGAGAGAGACTCTGATGAATAAAAGGGAGCCAAAGGGGGAAAGAATTAAGAGGAGAGTAGCACAGACTAATGCAAAATAGAGGGATAGACCAGTGTTGTAGTAAAGACCAGTTTAGCTCTGCGTTTCTTCTCAACATTTTTTCCCACTCTATTCGCCTTTCATTTTATTTATGGATTTTATAAAAGCATAAAATATATGAAAGAATCGGTTGAAAAATTGAAAGATTCTTCACTCTATTGAGACGCTATTTGTTATCACAACTGAAGCCTTCAAACAGAATATTCAATCCACAAAAAACACTATTCTTTGAAATAAGTAATTGAAAACAAAACTATTCTGCGATTCAGAGATAACTATCAAAAAACAATTCATTTGAAACGATAGTCAAATGATTTTCTCCAAAATTAAAGGAATAGTATTTTTTGGTATCACTTTAATGAGAAACTCAAGCCCTCAAAATTGGATTTCAGTTCAATTCTTGTGTGAGAGGCCGGTGCAGACAATTCAGTGCTTATTCACTGTATATCTATCCCTGTATTCCTCTTTAAATTGGAAGAGTTGCCAAAAATTGAAAGAGTTTTCAAAAAAGCTTTCATTCCTGAGGGCATTCATGCAAATGTTGTGTAGTTCGCAAAGGGATGCAGAGCTAAAAAAGATGCCTAACTTTAAAGGATGGAAATACAGATGCAAATCGATCCGAAATAAATGCAAAACTTTACTCTTTTCTAACAATTTTCCATTGAGAGCATCAAATTTTTTTGCAGACATTACTCTTTGCATACAATCGAAAGGCGAACAAATAAATTTTGAACACAATTTTGAGATTTTATTCCCAATTTTTCACAACCTTTTTCTCCCAAAACATATTCCTAGGATTAAAATACTCGACATTTTACACAACAGATAATTGTTATTCAAATCAGAATCAATGTCTTCATTGAGTTTAGCCCTTTTAATGTGATTTAAGTCTTATTTACTCATTTATTTATTCACAATTCAATTCTCCTTCATTTCAGAGGTTTCTATCGGATGAACAATAATGAGACAAATGTTGTAATACTTGTAAAATCTCATCAAAAAATAAACTGTTGTTTACTATATTAGATATAAATATTAAAATATTTTTAAACTAATTATTTTTCAAATAATATCTTTTTGAAAATATTTTGATAATCTCTAAAAAAAATAATTTACTATTTTCTGTGGATTAATGAGAAACGAGTCAAATGAAAGGCTTTCCTTCAAATAAATATCTTATTCATACAACTCTCGGCTTTAAGGGCTTTGATTTCTATTTCAATATTCTGTAATTTGATCTAAAATTACATTTGAATTCGCGATCAATATTTAAATAGTGGGGTAAGTTTGCGATGCTTTTCTTATGCACAAAGTCAGCAAGTTTGCTCATCATATTGATGATCAAGGTGTTCTATTTGTTCTAGCAGTATTTGAGTTCTATACGTATCTCGATATAAATTTATTAATTATTTTAAAATGGTAATAATTAGGAAACTTTCTTCACTTTATTGATTTAAATGAACAAGGTAAAATACCCTTAATTTACCCCTCTTTTAAATAATTTCATAATTTTTGGGTCAAATCATAACTTTGGTGTAAAAAAATTAATGTAAAAGAATAGATGTAATCAAATAAATATAAAATCATTTATTATTTAAATCAAGTATGGCCATGCTCTTCGACCACAGAGGGATATCAGGAGGGTAAAATGGCGGATTTTTTTGTTAAAATGTTTAGGGGGTATTAGGGTGGGGAACTACACTAAAATTCATCGAATTTGTATTACAATTTTTCAAGATTTTGGAGAAAAAAACTAAAATTTAAAAAATTTAAAAAAAACCTAACTTTTGATGCAAGAAACGTAATTTTTTGGGGGAAATACTCTAATTTTTGAGGAAAACGTATTTTTTTGGAGGGAGTGCATCTATTTTGGGGAAAAAATTCAAGATTTGTAGGCAAAAACTGAAAACATTTGCCGGGAGGGGGAGTATCCTTTCCATGTTAAACCTGTCGCATCGCAACTGGGGGAAATATCCAACATTTTCTATGACAGAGGGGAATATTGGCTATTCCCCTTTGCCATCCCTAATTTAAATGTACTCTTATCAATTTGGAATCTGACTTTGATTAGTTTGGAACTCTTATACAATATAATATAACTGTTCTGGCATAAAATTTGGACAGAGATGAGTGTTCTAAAGTAAACAGGTGCTGATTGTATGGGTCTTAATTCAATTAATTGGATTCAATTAATATTTGACTTAATTTAAAAGATAAAGTAAAATACAAAAAATAGTTTGCTTTAGTTGTAAATAAGCTTGCTTAATTTGAAATGAAAATATTGTTCGATTGATGAGTTTTGTGTTTAATGGTTATGAGAACTATTTTCTTCAATTTCTCATTTAAATTCATTTGAGAGTTCGGACTGTTTTGTAGTCGGGAGTCAATGCCTCGCTATTCGCTTTGCCTGACTTGTTTGAGCCGAGACATTTGACATGCATCGAAGTAGGCATAGCTTGTAGAGCACAGGCAAGACGTAGAGAACAGTTGACTTTTGGTTGAGTTGGAAAGACATGTTATCCGACTCGAAATTATGACTTCAATCGGTTGGCGTTTGTGAACGTCATTAGAATTTGAAGCAATGCGTGGACTGTAAGGACTGCATAAGTCATACATAATTTGGTGAATATTCAGTGTTGGGATGTTTTGGCTGACTTAGCAAAGAGACAATACATAGAGAAGTGTACAATCAGATAGACATCACTCGAGTCTATAACCATTATTTATATGACAGGACTTATTGGAGTTATAGACCATCACAATAACCATTGCTTTCCGGAACAAATTATTGAAAACAGTGTCGCAAAAGACTTTTTTCTAAGACTCTATGAATTATGGGTTGACTTATGAGTATGAATATGACTACAGAGCGGAACACAAATTGTAAATCTATCGAACTTTAAATTACGGCACTCTATGCCTACCAAACCATTTAAGACATTTAAGTCGCTTATTGTCAGGTCATTCAACAATATATTCGAGTCTAACAATGCGTTTGTCTTTCAATATGAGGCCTCAAATTAAGGAATTCACTCGAAGCGAACTCAAGACACCGACACCTTTGCATGTCTTACACTTAAGGCAATCCTTCCATTGTGTTCAACATATCTATAGTTGAATAGCTTTTCTGATCTTTTTTAGACAATTAGACAAATTTGCAAACAATTATTGGATTCAACGAACGTAATCATAATTAGGCCAAAAATACTTCTTTTCTCTACAAATAATATCTGAATTTTTCTTCAAAAGAAATCCTTTTATTTATAGCATATATTGTCTAATGTTTGCCAATTAGTCAATGAATAGATTCGTTAGTTTCTCACAAACTTTACTACAAATCTGTTTTAAAAACTTTTTAATAAAAAAAAGCTTTTAGTCGACAATTATTGACGAATTCATCAAAAATACTGAATCTCTCATGAATTTCAAGTGAATTATTCATCTATTGATTTCCCTCACTATTTGTCCACAAAACAAAAAGAATTAAACATTCATGAATTAAGTTAAGAAATATTCAAATTAATATCCTGGTAGATCAAACTACAAAATTCAAGTGTACACATTTCTATAAGCTTCTAAAATATAGTCAAAGAAACTAGCACATTCCAATTTTAAGAAAGTCCATAATCTGCGCAATAAAAACAATAATCTATGTTGATCAATTAGCCAAAACAAATTGATTAATCTAAAATAATTAAGAAGTATCAGGTTCAATTGTTTTTTGGAGCAAAACAATAAACAATTTTTCGTCTTTCCTCTCGTCACCCACTCCTCACTGTGCTCTCGATAAAAATGCACTAAAACTGAATTAACCAGCAGATTATCAAACGTTTGAATTATTTATTACATTGTATCACATTTTAAGAATAAGAACTGAATATTTAAAGGACAGAATATGAGACAATTATTGAGCAAAAGTAGACTCAATAGTACTTTTTTAAAGTATTTTTGGAAAATGTCGTTAATAATAATCAGAATCGTCTGTTCAGTAAACTTGAACTCAAACGAAGCAAATCAAATATATTACAAACAGATTAAATCTAAAATTAAGGTCTCAATGATAGCACACAACGGATGTTATTATAGACCATATTATTAGTCGATTCCGAAAAATATCAAAACTCTTTCGAAGATTTTACAGATTATGTAAAAATTGTGACAAACCTATCATTTAAATTCATTATAAAGGACTTCACTATTGAGTCCATTAATTCCATTATCACTCAAAAAACCTTAAAATCTTAAGAAAAGGCTTTTGAAGATCAAGATTAGCGACGAATGCATTTTTAAAATGAATTTAGTTTAGAAATATAAAAAGTTACTCAATCATTGACTATGTCTATAACATATCCAAGATAATTATTCAACAAATTATAATTCGCACTTCATGGCTGCGGAAAGGGATGGTTAAGGGGAGGGGAAGTGTCCAAACCTCTTAAAATTTCTGAATACATCATTTAATTTTGAACCTTGGATAAAATGGTGTGTAAACGGGATTATATTTCTTAGCCAAAATGGTTTTAAACTATTTAAGGTGAATTATCAACAAATAACCTATTTTATACATGGGGAACCCACCTAGAAACCCACCTGGCAACCAAAACAAACAAGAGTGATCAACTTAAACGGATTGTATTTTTAATTAATTTAAAATTAAATTAAATGCCAATAACAATTAAAAATATGAAGATTGACATTTGACAATTCATATATTATAAAAAC
>JAQIWF010000338.1:0-20675 GCA_034694965.1 Ceratozetes gracilis
AGAGAGAGAGAGCTGAGACGATCTTAAGTAAAGGGAAATCTTTTTAATGAAAGAGAGAATAGAAAATCAATAGAAAATGTTGAATCTGTTTACGATCATTTAATGAACCAAGATCAATAATTAAATTAAGACTTGTAGAGAACAAATTTTAAATTTTTTTTATTGAGTGCTGTTTTGTAAAATTTTAATTAAATAGCCCAAGAGTTACATTATCACTAAATTTTGAGCTATTTGACAACATTTTCCAACAGTGTAAACTATTTTATTTAAATATGACAAATTTTCTATAAAATAATTTTAACAAAATGGCGACTAATTCCTTCCCAGATCTGTTTAGTTTTAGAGTGGATAATTCAAGGAGGATAATTTTGAAAGTTTCAATGATAATGTTAAACTCCAGTGTAATCCTTTTAATCCTAAAGTATTGGTCATTTATTATTGGATTGATTGTAAGGAGATGTTTGAAGAGCAGAGTTGGGTAATAAGAGTACTCATTAGATGAGTTCTAATTAACCTGTCCTCAACTCTTCACTAGTGGAAGATTATGTGTGAGATGTTATTGGAGTTCAATTGCTTTTATACACTATTTATTTGGTCAACAGTTTGTGTAAATGGTGTTAATGTTATCTCTATTTAGAGCGATGTTTGCAACGCGTTTACAACAATTTTGGCCGCAATTGCAACGAATCGAAGACTAAGTAAACGTTTGACTGAAACTGAAAATAATTTGTGCGGACATAAGACATGAAACTTATTTACGAACAAATATATAAAGTGTTTATAACAGACCAAGTATTGAACGAATAAGGGCTTCAAACTCTAATATTTACTCAATTGGCACAAACTTTACTATATATTGAACACAATTTTTCAATTGAAAAAATACTCGAAAACTATTTCTTTTCGAACATCTAATCGATATTTCAAGACATTAGAGTCCTATGGATCAGCAAATTGGACACAACTATCAGACGAGAGTAGGTGTAGCACAGTTGGCATCGATGCCAGCACTGCCTAATTGTCACACATACTCATCATTGCTATCCAAAGATTATGGAACCGAAGCTCAGGTTCGCACTAATAATTATATCGAGAGCTGTGCCGTCAATGACTTTATCACTCGAAAGCGCTCTTTCTATGTATTGGCGGCAATGCTTGTCATCGGAATCGCTGTAAGTATTACACAATTAAAACAACACTTCAAACGTATTATTTAAATCCCTTTCAATCATATATTCACACCATTGATGACAAACGATAGACACTTCAAAATATGATTGATTATATCACCCATTTTTAAGGTAAAGGGGAGCAAAGATACAAGTTCCTTAAATGCATCTTTGAACAAATTCATAACAACTGAGAAATCTCTTTAATTTATAAATAATTTTATCCAAACCTTAATTCTTTAAACCAAAAAATACGCATTTTATCAAGTTGTAAATTAACTTATAAATAAATACTGAGTTATTATATTTGAATTTATATTCAAATTTCAAATTATCGATTACATAGAATTTTTTCAAAAATAACTAGATAGATAAGGTTTCTTGGATTCTAACTTAAAATGTTAATTTACCAATTTAAACGGAAGATATTATTAGTACAAATTATTTGCTTCTTTTAAATATTACCTTTTTAATGTTAGGGGTATATACGTAGTTCTAGAAAAAAAGTGGTTTGTCACCTTGTTTTCGGCTTAAATAAGGGGGTGTTTATACTATAGACCATTGTTTGCAAAATAGTATTAAAAAATCAGTGAATAATAAATCATATTTTGAAGTCTTATAACTCTTATCTCTCATTCAAAAAATGGTTTTGTATTTTATGGCATAAAACAGAATTGCATTAAATTCTACTCCTATTATAGTCTCTCATATTTGTTATTTTAAATTGTTTTTAGTTCATAATTGATGTCTTCTTTTATTAATTTGTAACCACTCTCTTGTAGTTTCTCATATTTATCGGAGTGGGCGGAACCATCGCATATATCCAATGTAAGTGAACTCCACTTTTCTTTAACAAAATAAGGAAAATATAAACCCAACTACTCTTGACAAGATCAAATTTATGCCAAAACTTGATAGTATAATAGAAAATAATGGTTAATTAGAGAAAAATGTTTGAATGGGAGAGCAGTTTCTGGCCATCTCTGATATCGAATGAATTAATTGGTTATTAATAATAAGGGAAAGTAATGTTGATATCGGGGACAAACACTCGCACCGATGCGTCGCTTATAGAATGAGTTATAATCGAAGCAATAAATTCAATAAAAGCTAATTCTGACGAATCAAAACACAAATGTTTCGCATTATTACGTCTATTCAGCGATCATTTTGACCATCATTTCAGATATCCTTTATATGACTGACCCTTCAGACCATATATTATTCAAAGAATAGATGTTTGATCGCTAGAAGTGTGTATCCAATCATTCATTTCAATCTTTGTTTGCATTCATCCACAAGAATGCTGTCAGTCCTACAAATTTGGACTCTTTTTCATTTGGAGTCATTTTTTCAACGAATGGTCACATTTTGCAGATGACATCAAATTTTCTATATGTTGTGCGACAAAAACATGTGCGCTCTTCATATTGTGCCAAATATTCTCTATTCTTCTCCAATCAGTTCCCATTGATATTGTGTTGAGTCGTATAATCGACTCGTTTGTGACCAAACACTTCAATCATTTAGTAGTTGTGAAAAAGTGAATCACAAGTTCCGAAACCAGTTATTATGCCGTTTTGAGAATCACTCTTCTACCACTCATAATACACTTTTAACGATCTAGCTCCATTAAACATAAGATCAAATATTTCCTCTTAAGTCTTATATAATTTAATGGCATTCTTATGAACAAGAATTCATTAGACGAAAGAAATTTCATTTTATACTTTAGAGCAAAATCTATCCTGTTAAATTCGAGTAGGTTTCTTTGAATATCTTCTTTTGTATTACTCTTGTTCTTTTGAACCCAATTTTCTTGTTATGAATTGAGTGAAATAAAGTGCATTAAAAATTGTGATTACAATATATTACAATATATTCACTTCGACTCTAAATTGCATTTATTAAGGATCTCAACGAAAGACATTTCAAATTTTAAATTCTTTCTTCTCAAACAATGACAGAATTCAAGCAAATGGTCATTAAAATGAACTAATGCTATTCAAGAGGGAAAGCCAGGGATTCCTCTCAAATCTACCCAAACTTGTTTATCTCACAAACATATGACACCAAGAATTTAGAGAACATTCCGTATTCATTACATGCTTTCACATAAAACAAATTGAATGACAATATTAAGCAAATTCAATGTCTAATTAAACAATTTTGTGATCAATTAAATCTAATTAAACCCATAATCATATTTGGGGTATAAACACATCATTAAATTATTCAAATTAATAATCACAGACTATATTATTGATAAATACTTTTCAACCTGTATTTATATTGATCCCATTTTACAAGTTACCAGGTTAATTAATAAATAAATCACTGGAATTGATCTATGAATGAGGATTTATTTTAATCGGTATTTCAAATGAGTCAATCCCTATTAATCGAATCCCTATTAATCGAATCCCTATTAATCGAATCCCTATTAATCATGGTCACAAATTGGTTACAAATTTTTATAATTTTAAAGTAAATATTATTGGTTTGCTTACAGATACTCAACAATTGGCGATCAAACCAACGAATGATAAAAGTGAGTCAAAGTTTATATTCCAATATTTTAATACAAAATTGATTAAAGGACTTTTATTCTAAACAAAGGCATTTATTGCCGTCATTTTTTAAAAGATTTGGTTTTTTTTACATAAAACAAGGTTACCAAATCTCCCCTAGGTGATCAAAACTGTTATTTATTAATAATTTATTGTTATTATAAACTGGTCACAATATTAAAATATCAGCAGATTTAGTATCCATATACATGATCCATGGTAAATATACATGAATGTAATTTTCATTCATTTTTGTAATGTTAATGTTTTCTGTAATCAATTCTCCAAAATTTTTGGCAGAAGGAGAATTTCGAGCCCATAATACGAGCCTCATATTCACCCCTTTCATATTCCTGCTTATACTACAAATACTTTTTGTGTCAATACTTTAATGGTTTTATGCTCTACCACAATTTACTTTATACTATTTTTAATGATGTTTTATCAATATTTTACACCTCAGTCTATCACCTGAAGCATTATTTATGCTTTGAGCGAGCATGATCAGAAATATACAGATTTATTATAATTAAACTTGAAGAGCTGGAGACTCATTGGCTATAGAAATATTAGAATTTGGAACTAGAATAGTGAGTATTTAATATTGATTGGTTTGAGTCATGTTTGATATTTGTTGATTTAGAGTAGTTTTGGTTTGAAGTGACGGTCAATGGTTTCAGTGCTGATTCGATTGTCTCACTCCGTCTCCGATCTTAATAAGTGTTTGCATCAAAACTATTGAACCGAAAGATTGCTTACAGTTATCCCCGAAGTAAATATATATCTTAATTATAGCCAAACCTTTCGATCTATAGTTGAGATAAAACCAAAATATTTGAGAAAATGTCGAATAAATCTGAATGAAGAGTTGAATATTCAGTTCACTCCAACAAGTCTTATGATTCGATATTTCCAACTTAAACCTAATGGGGATTTATCCTTGGTATAAATAGTAATAAGAGATGGTCTTTAACAAGTGAATTTTAGTGTAGTGAATTTTTGCTAAATAAACTTATACATTTTAAACAACTACTCTTAAATCCAGTAAAATTGTATCCAAATGGATTGAAAGAGGTGTTAATTTAACTTTTGTGCCAATTCCAATTTCAAAAGCAATATTTAGAATTTGAGAATGAAATTTATGTGCACTTTTACTGGATCTTATTTGTCTACCCTTCCATTTCCTACCCTTCCCTGACATTCTTCTTCTAACCCTATATACAATTGAGTTTCTTTAAGTGAAAAGGGATTTAATATATCTAACATATAATGAAGTACTAAATAGGAGTACAATTTTAGTGGTATTTCTTAATTGAAATCATAATCTGTTGTGAATTAATATTTTGTTTACACAGCAAATGATAATCTCTTAAAGAAAATATATCTTCTGATCGATAAATGAATTGATGAATAAAATTCTAATTAAAAATAATTTTGGTCTCAGAGCTCATTACTTTTAATTGAATTTCATTAATATATTTCATCGCTACTAATGAATGCAATTAATCTTATCCTAAAAGGAGGCGAATATCCATTAATACAAATAAAAATTTTTCATTCACTTAATTACCGGAAAAGTGAGAAATAGAATCAGATTTAGACAAAAATATTCATTCTTTTCATTGATTATTTCACCAAAAATGACACAATCAATACTTGCATTTCTATTATTCAAAATTACCAATCAAAATATTCAAATATTAACACTCATACCGATTCTCTCTCTCTGGCTCTCTCTCTCTCTCTCTCTGACTCTCTCTCTCTCTCTCGTAATTCGATTGGATAACAAAAAGAAAGATAATTAAAAAAAGAGCAAAAGTGAAGAAAAAAGTAAAGAAACGTCGACTCAAAAAATAGAATCAGATTTTGTTGCGATTAAAGAGAAAAAGTGTCGAAGAAAAGTAAGTTTTGTGTATAAAGTAATCAATGAAATGTTGAGGCGTTCTATGGTCTACAAAATGTCAATAAACTCAGGAGTAAGTCATAGTCTGTTATTTCACTAACAAATCCCAATATTTTTTGTGTTGTATGCCTGTGTTGACCAGATTGACAACTGGCCGATCAATTCTTCATATAGCAGTCATGAGCTGACTGTGTGTCTCTATTTGGATATGCCTTACAATTTTTATCCAGTTCTTTTTGATGTGATGTCACTTTAAGGAATATAAGTTATTTTGTCTCATATATGGATATAAGAATAGCTGACGATTGAGTCATATTATACTTTGAATGCAATCATAATTCATGTTAACTATCATAACACATAGTATATGACTGGGAATAAAGGAGAGGATGTGCCACGACTTGTCTCTCACGCACATTCATTCTCTATTAGTTTTGATTTCATAAAACATTTATAACTAATTTGTATGAATCGAGTGATTAAATGCTATTCAAATGCTGTTAACTAATTAAATGAGATGAAAGTGAGACAACTTTTTATTGAAAATTAGTTTCTCAGTCAAACATAATGTTTGTGAGAGAAGAGTAGTGCAAAACAATTACTAATTTATTAGGAATGCCTTCAATGTTGAGACTGAGCTTAGAATTGCATATTTTCTTCGCGACAACTATTATGAGTCGATTAGTTCGGAAGCGAACCAAAAGTCTGTAAATATATTATAATTTATAACTAAAAGGCTTTAATCTAAATGCAAGTCAAGTGAATTGCATTGCAAAGAGTTTTCCATTTCTTTGGTATTCCTCTCATTATTAAGTCTGACCAATGGTCTGACATGTTGTCAGTGCTGTTCAATCGAGAGATGCATTTATGTTGCTATGGAAACAGTGAACAAATTTTGACAGCTTTTCGACCCTTTCCTTTGACATTATTACAAACGTTTGCAATCTCGTGCCCGTCCAGGCATATGGCCGTCCAGTGCTGCCCAGTGTCTTACCATGCATGCTTTAGTGTCATATCGGTATGGCCTTAGTGTGGGTACTATTTGTGTTGTGCCTGTGCTCATGTCTACTCAAATGTTGAGAAATACTAAACTTATATTATATTAGTTATACTTTAATACAAGTTATATGTCTTATATCTGGGGAATGGAAGGCTTTGCAAAGCAATGGTATGCTGTGCTCAGCAAAAATGATATAAGACTCGATCGATCACTTCAATTGCCATAAACTTCGCTATTAATGTCAAAAAGTTATTTCAAATGTCATAAACTTTGATTGAAGGAAATGTGTATTAAATTAAAATTAAATGCATTCCAAATAAAAATCAAATAAATTTTATTCAAATTTATCATAAATTCCATTCACAGTCAATGTAACAAAAAATGATTATATAATCAGTAAATAAGAGTAAAATCATTAAATTATTTTAGAAAAATAATAAATAATAGTTTAAAACTAAGTTTCATTCAATTGATTGTAAAATAAGAATAACTGAAGACATTATTTACAAATGAATTGAAGAGAAAGTTATAAAAAGTGTTTTCTCGTCGATTAAATTCAATGGCAATCGATTGGTTCGATGGATGTAATTAACAATTTATATCTAAAGCTATAATAATTATAATACTTTGAATATATCATATAATGTGTAATGAATTCATCTATGAATTGAACCAAATTATTCATGAATTAATGCATTAAAATAACTAAATTTATTAATATTTATAATAATACTAAAGATATTGAATGGCTTTCTAAATGAAAAATGACTTATGATTATGACAGCGAAAAACTAAATTAAATATTGAAAAATAAAACAAATTCCTTCTGACTCGGCTGCTAAGTGTTGCTAGATTATAATTGCAATTATATTTCACTTTGGCTCTGACGGCAAATAAGAATAAAAACCTAATTAACGGCTAAAAGACATTGCATTTTATATAACAACACAAACAAAATATAAGACTAGAAGTAAATAAAATATAATTAAAATATGTGCAGAAAAAACACTTTTATCTTGTTTTTAATGAACAAATATATGATATATTCAATAATAATTGAGAAAATTTATTAATTTTTGTTGATTTTGAATCAATTTCAGGAATAAACTCCTATCAAAACTCAATATCAATTGCTGTATGCACCGCCTGACCTGTCCTCTCCCTAATTTTGCAAAGAACCTTAGATATGCACATGCAAAATAGGCTTTCCTCTTATTTAATAATGAATTCTGTCGTTTTTACTTTTTTGCGAAATGGGATTTTCGATGAAATGAAGGCAAAAAATAAATATTTTATTAATGTGTGTATAATTTTTTGTGAAGTTTGCGTTTTCTGTCCCAAAATTAGTTGTAAAGGGCCGACAGTGCAAAGGGTGTGGCACTGGTCATACATTTATCTGAAAAATGTTTAGAAATGTTTGAATAGTGTTTAAGGTTTTTGTGATAGAAGTGAGAGATAGAGAGAGAAACGTCGAAAACAAGTAAAAATCACAGCAGGAAAACAACTGTATATTCAGAGTAGACTTTGCTTTACTCACGACTAAAGAGGGGATAAATTGCCAAAAAAAGTATAACTAAATCATATGAGAGATGGATATATATCTGGCAGATAGTATTTAGTGGTCGCGCGCTGCCAGTGCTGGATGTGCTGACACTGGTAATAGTGATAGAGTAGAGGAAAAAGTATTGGAGTATTTGGTAGCCTATGTTGAGAACAAATAGACATTTATTTGTAGAGAAAAGCAATGCTTGAATTGATGAGGAGATGCTTCGGTCTCTGCTTTGGGCTGTTTATCAAAAGGCAAAAAATAGTACTCATATATCGATATTTTCATGTTTTTCATCTTTAATGCCAGAAGAATAGGAGAACAGTAATTGGGGGGAAAGCATAGACTATGGCACAGAACAAGTCATGGACTGGACATTATTTATGACCCAATTTAGAACCAACAGAATAGCGAACATTAAGTCTATGCTGTGCTGAGAGCTTAGCATAACATAACGCGATTTGAAATAAAACGCGATTGTGAATTAGATGAGCCGGCACAGTGAGGCACAGGCAGCACAGGGAGGCGGAGAGTAACGAGGAAATATTCTCTAAAAGCAGACAAGCGTTCGACTATTATGTCTGTAATAATTTTTTGACAAAAGGACATAATTCTCTCAAAAAGAGTTTGACGGCTATTGTCGACAGCGTTAACGCCACTAAAGTTTGTCTGAGATCCCAGTCCAGGGCCAGTCTCTCCTCCTATTCTCTATTCTCTTTGGCCATCGCTATCATCGCAATAATTTCATCAAAAAAGTTGTCATTATTTAACTTATAGACCAATAATATTAAAATTGATTCCAAAGTTCCCCTCAATTCTGAAAAATTTATCCGATTGTGGACTAGTGTTAGCTTACATTCGTATAAAAGGAGGGGAAGTATACTAACAGTACGTATGGAATGGCAGTCAGTCACTTGTCTGCAAAGAAGAAAAACATTTAAGCATTAAATGTCAGCAATGAGTCTTGTTTTGGCTCTTAATGACCACTATTTAGATGTGACGAACTTTTACAATAACACAACACTGGCTCTCACTATGGCTCGACTCAGGGCTAGTCGAGGCTCGCAATCAATTTAATATAAACGACTAAATCTCGTCAAAAACATTTCTTTTGTGATCTCATAAAATTTCACTCTCTTTTGCCTCTCTTTTATATAAGAGTTAGACTGTAATAGAGTCAAAGTCGCCTAATATTACTCTAAAAGCCTTCAACACTAACTCTCACTTCAATTCTCATTTGGATCTAAACACTAGACAATAGTCTCTCTCTTTTCTTCCTCTTTCTCTAATTCACAGCTTTTTCTTTACTTTGTAATGGAGTTTAAAAATATTCAATTCCTTTCCCTTAACTACTTTCCAATCACACCATATGTTGGATATGAGAGCAAAATGAAGCGAACGATGTGTTGAAGTGCATCCCAGAGTCTGTTCAGTAATATGAGGTGCGATTCACGTCTGTCTCTGAACGGAATGTTTTTTAATGTTGTTTTTACGGTAATATCTTTCGCATAATTATTTTAATGCAAATTCAAGGGACAATTTAAAATTAAATATTCAATTTTCGTAATATAAAGTTCATCAAACAAAATGAATATTATTTTGTTGACTCACTATTCGTAGCACAGAATACGGTGTTCTGTGCGGCCAAATAATTAAGTAGAGAAGAGAAAGCATAATAAAATTTTTCCCAAAAGCCCTGACATTAATTCAAATAAAGTTTTTAATAATTTAAATGAGAGAAAAAAGAAATGAAAAATATGTAAATGATATTTAATACAATTTCACATTAAAATAGAAACTAATTTTGCAATTTTTTCCTGACATTTAGTTGACTTGAATTTGTGTTTTTCCAAATCGAAAGTAATTATGCAAAAGAATAGTAATTCTGTCCCTTATTTTCGACACATTTCCCAAATTTCATTTGAGTTTTTTAATTCACTTAAATAACTGTATTTTAGACTATTGTTAGCATTAGCTCTACTTTTGACAGATTTTCTCATTTTAGTTATGATGGGAACAGTGCAGAGAGCAGTCCGTCCGTAATGTCCGTCAGTGGCTTTGGGTCATAAAATTGGTAAAACTTTTAAAGTGACTCATTCTCTCTGTTTTATTATTCCCCTGAAAATCCAAATTTTAAATATATCTTCCAATATAAGAGAGATTTGGAGTGAAAATAGAGAGTATATTGCGATGAATGCGATGTGAAAGCAGAGAATCGGATCCAAAAAAGTTAGTATATTATTGAAAAAGTAATAATAAAGTGAAAAACGGGACCCAAACTGATACCCGAATGACAAACAGCCATTTGAACCCCTCAATGATAAACAGTCGATAACTCGTGTAGTGTTTGCTTTTGGATGAAAAAATAGTTGAGTTAAAAAAACAAAAACAAGTTTGTGTTCTCACATCTGAATTAAACACAAGAAATGATACATTCATTGAGTGAATAAATAAATAGAAAATATCGTCACTTTTGGACTCAAATCTGGTGAGAAAGTGATTGCTTTTGATTAAGTTTAGACTATTTTAAAGTGAGTCAACACTACTTTCAAATGTGTTCAATGCTATAATGAGTGGATTAGTGTTCACAGTCTCTGGTTTTACACAATTTAATGTAATCTTTGCTGTAATGGTGTAATGCAGGCCTTTTCCCTGTTTGCTCACAGAGTGAGAAGTGCCGTATGAAGAGAAATGCAAATTAGATGTCAGTTATTTTGAATAACAAAAACCAATATTCTGTGCCTCGTTTTAAGGCTTTGTCAGAATTACCGCAGTTTGGGACAAATGCGACTCACAAATGGCCAAAATGGGGCAAAATTAAAATTGTTCGCTTGCAAAGTTTTCACTGATCTGAGACAAATTCATAAAAATTAAGTAAAAATTAATTGAGTTAATAGTTATCGCAAATAGATATACACTTATGATTAGTATTAGAGGTAAGACATATTGAATAGTGAGGAAAGACCACAATATACAATGTACAATGTATTAAAAGTTAGAGACAAGTAATCAATGCAAAAACAGATTGATATACAGATCGGGCACTCAGTTGACTCACTCGAGCCAAACGACATTCAATGATGTGATGGTTGGCTAAGACTTAAAATCAATGAAATATATTATTGCATACATAGTATACATGACTGACTGTCTGTCCACTAAATAATTGCCTCTAAATGTCTAAATGGCCTGATTTGAGCCTTACGTTGGGCAGACATACCGACACTGAGCACTGCCATCAATGACTACTAATAAGCGACAAAAAGCAATGTTTAACGAAAGACTAAAACAGATCGGATGATACGTATGTCGAGATTATAGTGTACTCTCATTACAATGAGAAGACACCTAACCTTAAGGTTGATCCAGAAGTTAGCAGACAATGAAAAATAGCTGAATATAAGTCAGTAGTACTGGAAGTGAGAGAAAGGGGTGAATATTCTGTTTGTGAAACCGGCTCTCATTTAACTCTTATTAGAAATGTATGGAATCAGGCATTTGATGGCATTTGAAGGCAATGATAGTCTCTTTTGTTGTCATCTCTATTCGGAAATTTGTGACATTAATAGAAGCAAATAATAGAGGTATGAATGGAGGCAATGAATAATTCTGGTTATTATAGGGCGGCATATAATATACGGTTGGTTTCAATAAGTAATGCCAATTGATTTCATTTTAGAGCAAAGAGTATTTTGTACGCCAATCATATAATCGGAGCATTTAATTACAATTAATATATAAAAGTAAGCTTTTATTGAAAAAATTTTGGGTAATCATTATAATGATGATGAGCTCTGAGTTAAAAGCTTAAGCTATGGACTGGAGAGAGCATTGGTCTGAGGGTCTGACCAATCCATTGATGAGAATTAGCAGCAGTGATGCACTCTAATAGTGTTAGATATTAGCCCTGAGTACCCAAAGACAGTACAGGCTTTCACTCAAAACAGCAAAAACTAGTAAACAGAACCGAAAAAAGTAGAGAATATAAAGACTAAGGGAAAGGGGGGACACAATCCGTTCATTAATATATAATAGAATACTGTTTTCGCTGTACTTCTCATAGGCTTTATAGCCGTCTTCTGTCTATTAAATTATTATATCTGTGTATATATTCTCTCGCATCCCATTCCGCAAATTCAAGTGGGAATAAATACTCCTTTTATTTCCCAAATATATAATACAACTTAGAGTATGCTTTTTATAGTACAATAAAATAGTGAGCTCTCTATTTACCATATTTATCATTAACCCATCAATTAATAAAACTCGTTTTGATTAAGCGATTTATAATAATTAATTGGACGACCGTTTAGTTTCAATTAATTCAATTGAATTGTGCATTTGATATATGGATCCCCTCACGGGAGGTATCCATAAAAAGTTTCTGTTTGATTTTGGCTCATCGATGAAAAGATTTTTGAAATTCAAACACAAAAACATTATATCAATAATAATATTTATAATAAATTTCTTCTTTCAATAAGACTTTTATAAAGAATTTCTTATCTCTTAAATGTATTCTTCTATTATTGTAATGAATAATAAAATCTCTTTTAAGGACTTAAAATACAACTTCTAAAAAATGTTATCTAATTTTGATTTTCGACAATCCCTTCAAAGAGATCATTACTCATCACATATGAGACCAGAATTAAAATAAAATAAATTACATTTTAAGCCACTTTTTGCGTTTTTTCGTGCAATTTATGTTAAGACAAATTTCAAAAAAGAGCGAAATTTCAGTCGAGTCCTACCTTTCGACGAATTAAATGAAACAATTTTATGACTTATTTTGTTTCTCTTATCTGTTTTTGTTGACTGTTTTCCGTTGTTTTCCAACCAATTATTCGCTTTTAATTCCATCCGTTCATCGATTTAAAGGTCTGGACATTCGTTTGAAGCGTTTGGCTGAACAGTCATTGCTTTCTGGTTGAGGGAAAGGTAGGCGTCGGCCGAACTGACAAACCAAAAGTGCGGCGAAAAGATTTGCTGGGAGTTTTTGGGCGTTTGTTGTAAAGGATTGGAGCGATTAAAACAAAAGTGCAAAGAAATGAACCAAATGTTAGTCAAACTTCATATTTAGAGCTGAGGAGAGCAGAGATAACGACGAGTTTTCTTATAAACGGAATGAATTAAACTTCGGATTTCTTGTTCATCCAATTAAAATGTCTTTGAGATTATGTTTTCATATGTTCTTGTTGAAAATATTAAAATTTATATCTATTTTGCAATTATAACAACTGAATCGACGACATCACAGTTTTTGCACTAAAAGAAGGTTTAAAATTTCAGATATATTTTAAACTTCATTTGCTTTGCTTTGAGTTCATTTTGATTTGTTTTGATTTTCATTTTATAAAATTTCATTTCTTCGGGTTTTCATCAAAAGAGAATTCTTTAGTAATTCTTAATTACTTTCAATTGAATTAATTATTAATATTATTGAAGATTTCATTTATATAACGCTTTGAAACCCAATCGTAAGGTGTGTTTCGAGAGGCAGGCATTAAGACGTCTCATAACTTGACTTTAGATAATGGTTTCAACCGATTGGCGATTAATAGGCGAATGAAATATGCATTTGTCTTGTGTTTAATTTGCGGTTAATTTCTGGTCAATAGGTATTGGAAGTCATACCCCGTGTATATTGTAATAGACCTGTCCGTCATCTCATCGGTAGGAAACGTCAGGCACCGGGTTATAAGTTGTAGCGCTAAAATCACTGCGAATCCCACCCGACGGACAGTGGGGTACGACTTGTGTGCACCAGAGTTGAGGTTTGAAAAGTGGGAAACAATTAGTTCTATTGATTGACGAAACAATTGAATGCAAAGCATATGATATGACATATATTTGATGAGAGGATGACTTGAATGGATGAGCAACACCACCACCAACACCGATGCCATTGATTGCAATGCGATGGCCCACAAATGACTTTCCCATAGATGTCAGACATATGTATGGCTTGTCTTCACGTTTTCTCACATTTTTTGCCAAATTAAACATCAATTCATAGAAGAATTACACCAAAAGTGAGGATAACTTTTAACTCAAATATAATATTTAAACACAATTACAGTCTTTTGATTCGGGAGAGGATTTCGAAACGATTGGAAGAGAGATCATGGCTTCGGAACAGCTCTTAAGTAATATATTTGTTTAAATTACTTGAAATACGGATTCACATCAAATGGCAATCACTTCACATAATTGACATCAAAAGTCGTTTTGATTTGGATTTGTTTCACATTTCGTGTTATATATAAATAATGATTACATATAACGGAATGTCTTTATTTTGATTTTAATATCACTTTATGTTTAGACCAGTTCTACAACAGTTCCACAACTTTCGCATTTGAAAGTTGACGGCAAACACCGTCAGAGTCGGTGTTTCTATGCGGGCGTCAACTGAAACGCAACTCTCACGGGTTGTAAGACTTTGTGACTAACAGGAAGATAGACGAGGGACGGCACGAATGTGTCGTTTGTTACCGGCCCCTCTGTGTCGGGCTGTGTTATGAGGAATGGTTGCATTATGAAAGAACCCGCTGTCGGTGGGCTCTGTGGCATTGCGTACGTCATTGGAAGCTGTGGTGACTCTCCTGACCCGACTCTTGCCAGATGAGCACTGCCTCGCCTTCGAGAGCCGGTAACACTGTCGTTATCACTACTACCAGAGGGAGAGCCCGGTTTGTTCGTAACTAAAGACAGCGCCTCATTCGTCGCCGTTTCGCCTGATTTTCTCAGATTAAGCGGAATTTCTGACTCTTTGTTGGCCACAATTGTGAGATCAGTTGCGAGACTTGTTGTCATTTTGTGGTGATTTTTGTTGATATGTATCTTAAGAACAGCGAAATTTCTTGTCGCGAATCCACAGTAAGCGCAACGACAGACCTTATTCGCCAATATTTTGCTCGAAGAGATCTTTCGAGTGTCGGAGTGATAGATGTGAATATGGCTCAGACATAGGTCTCGCGTTCGGAACTTTTTGTTGCATTTGGAGCATCGGTAGCGCTTCACTCGATTGGGTCGGACAAGAGTTCTGTGGAGTGCGCTGTGCGAAGAACCCGAAGGGAAAAGACGCGAGAATTTCGAGTCTAATCCCACCATTTTGTCAGACGAAGAGTGCAGTCCTTTCGAAGACAACAGACCTTTGGATGAATTAGAGCCCAAAAGTGCGATAGCGTTGACATCTCTGCCGTTGAGACCCCCGGACCGGTGGTTGAGTAAATGGCGTTGAAGGGAATGGTTGTATCGATAGGCGCGATGACACACTCGACACACAAATTTCTTATCTGCTTCTGTGTTAAGTCGTGTGTGCCGTTTCTCGTGTGCGTACAGATTGGACAGCCATCGAGTCGAATAATTACAGTATGAGCACTGGTAGATTCTGGTCCCACATCCGCTCCTTTTGCTTATTATACTGGATAACGGACTGGAGAGTAGTGTTGTCGGTGAGCGCTCTTCCTTTACTATAGCTGTGTGGGGACTGGTGTTTGTATTTGTGACCAGACTTGATGTGGAAGAGGCCAGACTGGCAGAGACTGTGGGACATGTTATGACACTTGCGTTCAATTGATTGCTATTACTGTCGATATTTGAGTTATTGTTTGAATGGTTTTTGTTTGAGTTATTAGTAATTGTGATGTTATTAGTGTTTATATTAATCGTATTATTAGTGTCCGTACTATTAGTGCTGTTCAACGGATTAGCAATACTTGTGATACCAGTGGTTGGCGTTGACGTCAAAATGATAGCACTAGTGCTCAATGTGTTGGCATTGGAACAGTTGGACGCAATGCTTAGTTTGTTTAGACTGTTGTTGGCATTCATTGAGCTCAGAGTGTGAGTGCTGTGGCTGTTCGCAAGAGACACCATTCCTACGCTCGCCTGCGATAATGGAGAGGTAGTGCCGTTTACTCGCGATGACTGTAAGCTATGCTGACTCGACAAGTGTGGCGGCAATTGTGGTGGGATTGGCATATGTTCTGATTTGAGTGAAAGGTCAGTGGCAGAGGTTGTCGTTAATTTCATCCCTGAGATATTGCCACTGATTCCCAACTCTTCAGCAGTGGTTCGATGCTCTTTGACTAAATGGATGTGAAGCGCCACACGATCTGGAAATGTCTGTCCACACAAAATGCACAGTCGACTCAAATCAGCGTTGGGTCCAGTGATTGACAGGTCTGTCGGTCTCATCGATACGATGTCTGAGTGATCGTTAATCATATGAGTCTTAAGCCATTTAATGCTTTTGAATCTTCGCTCACAAAGAGGACAGACTTCTGTGTAATGACTAAAGTATCGGTTGTTCGTATCATTCGGGTCAATGCCGTGCACAGCCTGTGGATCCCTTTCGCTATTGCTTATGGCTCCGGAAGTGTTATTTGCCACGGAGTCTAAATTGCGCGGCTCTTTCGGTTGTGGGGGCTCTTCGTATATGCCGTGAGTGTTCTGTTTGTGAACTTTGAGGAAGTATTTGCTGCACAACTCCTTCTGACAGATATCACACGTGACGCCACCGATAGTGCTGTTGGCCGAGGCCTCGACCGGGTGCTCATCGATATTAATTCCGTGCATTTTAAGCATATGAGTCTTCATAAAGTATTTGTTACACAACTCTTTGTTACAGATATTGCAATAATTACGACCCGTAACGTTACGCGGCTTTCCTTCACTGCTCATCATTTGACTCGTTTGTGAGCTCAGAGTTTGAGACATTTGAGACACGGGTGGCATTTGGGGTAATTTGTTGCCCCCAATTGTGCCCGACAACAATGCTTGCATGGATTGGACACCCATTTGAGACTTGCTTCTGTTGGGGGAGAGGGCCAGGTTTACTGCCTCATCGATCGACTTTCTATGCGGTGGGAATGGAGATGTCTGACCAGGGAATGTTGGCGGTGTACTGTCTGTGGGAGTGGGTGGACCTTCGAAAATGCCATGTACATTCTGCTTATGGGTCTTTAGGAAGTATTTACTGCAGAACTCTCGGTGACAGATATCGCAAAACGCTTCGGAGTCACCCGACTGTAGCTTACTCTGAATGAGAGGAAAGGCTCCCCTATTGGCGTCTAAGAAGCTTCTCATGAAAGCGTTAGAGTCGATGGCGGCGGAGTCTTCACTAGCAATGACTCCGTGGTCATTCATCATATGCACTCTCAGGAAGTATTTGTTCTCGAATTCTTGTCGGCACAGGTGGCAAAACGCTTTCTCCAAATATGACGACGAGTTAAGCTCTTTGATCATTGACTGCAGTTTCTGCAGGTCCTGACTGGCCTGGTCCTGATTTCCGGTGTCTGGGCCACCGTTGGACTCATTTTCACTGGACTGAGAGTTAGGTCTATTGCCAGCGGTGTCTGCATTCTGATGGCGGACAGGGTTTTGAACATTGCCGGCATCAGACGATTCTGACATAGATTTGGCTGCGCTATCATTAGGAACTTCACTGCCAGCACCGGGACTGGCGGCCATTGATTTTCTAATATCCTCTTCTTTAATGTAAGGGATATTATGTGAATAGAATTTATGCATTTTCAGCAAATAATGACTGGCAAAGGGTCGGGAACACAGTTCACACTGCAGTTCCGAATTAACGCCAGACATAGCGTTGAAAAATTCTGAGCCATTGCTATAACTGGTCGGATCTCTCTGTCCCGGTTCTAAGAAGGAGTCGTCATTATCCTCATTATTACTGTCGTCTCCCTTATTATCGCCGGAATTCCTTCCACTTTGAGATTTAGTGGAAGAGTTGGAGTCGAAACTCATACCGTGTTTATTGATTTTATGGGTTCGTAAGAAATACTTATTACAGAACTCTTTGCAACAGATCTCACAAAACGCGTCCGCATTAATGACTCCCATTTCGCGCAACTTATCTGCTGTGAAGACAAAGTTACCGGACTCTGATTGCGAAGATAACTGGCCTAATGCCGAGCGATTGGCTGGCGATTCGCCCGTCGAGGCAGTTGTCAATTGCAAGCCGGAAGCGCCCGACAACGTCGGAGTCATGGCATGCATTGACGGGTAATGAGTAGTAAAGCGATGCGTTTGCAGTGATATTATGTTTTGGAACTCCTGTTTGCATATTTCACACACAAAGCTATTTGTTGGGGAACTGGTTTGTGAGCTCACCATTTGTGGGGTCGCCATTTGATGCGGTCGATCAGCTGTTGTGGTCAACGGCGAGGTTGTGCTGACTTGAGTGGACACCGGAATCATTGATATACCGGAAGTCGAAGTGATTGGTAGTGACAGCGATGTGTTAATGAGTGGAGGACTGGGAGACGGGGCCTTCACTTGTGTCTCATTACTGCAACTGCCCGGTGACGCAGAGGAGGACTGGTGTGGATTGTGGGGATCGGAAATGCCGTGAATTTTCTGCTTATGTTTTTTGAGGAAATATTTGTTACAAAATTCCTTTTGACATATTTCACAATAAGACTCCATATTAATAACGTTGGACCGCACGGGTGTCGTCACTACCAGTGCTTCAGTAGTGGGCGTCATACCAGCGCTTGACTGAAGCAAGTGTTGCATTTGTAGGGCTGCGGCGGCTGCCGCTGCTGTAGGAGAGCCGGAGCTGTTGTTGAGTCCAGTCGGGAAGAAAGGACTGCCATAGCCCTGAGGCCCGACTAATGTGTCCATTGAATAGATCCCGTGTTTGTTTGCTTTGTGTGTCTTAAGAAAATATTTGTTGCAAAACTCTTTGTTACACAGTTCGCAATAGGCCTCAGGATTGAAAATCCTTACGCCTCCAGAACTGACCTGTTGGCCACCGTTGGCCACATTGCCAGTCATTGCACTTCCGTTCGAGCCTGAGTTGGCGCCCATTGGTATTGGAAACATAAATGGCGCCATTGGGTTGGGAAACATCGCCAACGATAAGGGAACGGCACCGGGAGATGATGAATGACCACTGGTTTTAGAGTCACCTGTGGTCGTACCCGAAGTGCCTGACGGCTGACTCATTGGTATTAATGGCGGCATATTTGGCGGCATTTGAAATGGAAGGAAATTACCGCCAAATTCCTTGATATTTGAATCACTGGAACCGTGAGGTAGTGTCGCGTCGAACGGCTTGCGTTCTATAACCGATGGGGACTGAAGTGGACTGTTATTATTGCTTCCACTGCTCGAACTGGTCTGGGAATCACTGCTATTGTATTTGTGTTGATTTTGATCATATTTGCAGAGATCGCTCAGAGAGGCTCTCAATTGGTTCGGACCGTTCAGTAGAGACGACTTGTGGTTGAGCTGTTGCTGGTGATGGAACAGTTGCTGTTCCAACAGTTTCTGCACGTGTTCTTCCTCGATATGACGTCTCAAGTCGTCATCCGTAGTGAACGGACACTTGCAATGTGGACACAAGAGTTGGTATTTGTGGAAATTCATTACATTTAAGAGTTTCCTTCGCTGTAACTCAAGAGCCGACTCCTCGTCGATCAAGTCTTCATTGCTGTCGTCGTCGGACGAACTAAAACTTCCGGATCTCTGCAGTTGAGAGGACACCCGAAGACCGGCGGCAATAAGGCTTTCGTCGTCGTCGTCCTCTTCGGGTACGTCTTCGTCGATTGCCAAGGGAAGTATGTTTGCCTGTGTGGTCTGGCCATAGCGGACAGGGTTGCTCTGTTTTCGACGCTTCTTGGCCGGGGCCTCATCGCTGGAAGCGATGGCCGAAGAGGAGGGTTGTTGTCCCCCCTGTTGTGTCATCGATGCGATCGAGTCGATAGAAGCGGACCGAACGCTATGAGTGAAGCTGTTGTCGGGCGAGACGTCTCTGTCAGGCCTGTCGTCATGTATGTACATATTGGCTGCATCTCTGTCTCGGTTCACCACTTTTATACCCGTATTGTTGACCGAAATATCAGAATTTGTGTTCACAACTGCCGATGAGTTCATCATCACATCCAATGTGTTTCCATAACGTATTCAACGATTTATTATTTATAATATTTTTGATTATTTTTCACTTTTAATATATAATATATTTATAAAAATGAAAGGTTTGACTGAAAAACTCAAAACTTAAAAACGACTTTTGATTTTGGTTTTGTGTGTTATGTCTGTTTAATTGAGACGTTTGGGACGTATGGGAGGCTGCGGCGGATGCTTACGATAAACACTCGCTTCGATTCATTCCTTACGCTAAACGCCCTACAAATGAATGAAAAAATTTGTTAAAGTTTTTGTTATTCACGACATTACTGGCGATCAGAATATTAACGCAAAGCATAGCATTGACTGAAAAGACGAGCAAAAGAGAGACTAATATATTGAATGATTGGACCAAATAAGTTGAAACACATCCTCTCTATTCCTATTCTCGTTGTTTAAGTCTCGATATTTTCCCCGCGACTGAAGAGCAAAATATTTATGTTTGCAAACCATATAACAAAATGTTGCAAAAGAGTTTCGAAGACATCGACGTCATGACAGCCGATATTAATCTGTTCTTTGCTGACCCGATGGTCAGTCTTGA
>JAQIWF010000339.1:0-20651 GCA_034694965.1 Ceratozetes gracilis
CAAATGGCAAATACTGACCCTCTGGTTCTGTGAGGAGTGACTTCGAAGAAATGGATGGAATGGTTATCTGTTTTGATTTAGGCTTAGTTCGCGTGGATAATACACTTTCCGGATGGTTAGTCCTGTGGTGTCTCAATAGACTATTCTTGAGAGAAAACCTTTTTGGACATAATGTGCAACGGAATGGACGTTCACCCAAATGGACGCGCATATGTCGTCTCAGGTTATCAAAGAGTGTGAAGTGTCTAGGACAAAATACGCAGAATATCTACACAAAAACCAATTAGTTATCGACTATATTGAGAGCAAATAAATGATTACTTTTTCGGGTCCGTAAGCATCGTATTCATCGTTATGATTGTCTAACATGAGTCTGGTTTGAGTGGTCGGCACTTTATCGACAGCACCTTTTGATTGCAGAGTTTCATATTCGTTGGAATGGCAGGACTGGATATGTTTGAGGCACTTGAGTCGACCATTGAATGATTCTTCGCATATATAGCACTTGAAGTGAAGCCGATCCCCTGATTCTTCGTCTTCCATAAGAATGTCGTTATCATTCATTTCATTTTCTTCCTCTTCTTCTTCAGTTTTGTCTTCTCTTTTAGTCTTTAATCCATGTTTTGAGGTTTTAGTCCAATGACGCAAATAGTAGTGTTTGCGAAGATTTCCCTGAGTTGTGAACGTACTGTTGGGACAGACATTGCATTTGTAAGGTTTGTTGTCTTGAGATAAGATGGCCTGTTCTATAGCCACTCTCTTTTCCCTTCCATTATGTTTTCGGATTAAATGTCGCTCACAATTGGATTTTGTGGTGAAAAGAATGGGACATTTGGGACACTATTTCATATAACAATACAATGAGACAAACATTCATTTAAATGATAGAAATGCATACCTTATAGGGTTTGAGGCCGGTGTGCGTCAATATATGTCGCCTCAATGAACTGGTCCAGGGAAATTTACGGGCGCAGTATGGGCAGGACACACTGTTGGGTGAGTCAGTATAGGCACTTCGTTTCTTAGTGGCTACACCCTGTGCTGAATCCTTTCCACTTGACTTTTTGGGTCGGTTTCTATTAAAACTTTTCTCACTTTTACTCTCATTTGGACGGAATGTTTCGATATTTGTTTCATTCTTCAAGTTATCAGTTCCTGAAAGACCACCGCTTGAGTCGATGTCATCACTTTGTTTATTGAAGTATTTTTTCAATGCGTTCGAAGAGTTGGCCGAGTGATCAATGAGTGAGGACACACTGGCCAGGTCTCCATTATTGTCACCATTGATACTGCTTTCTTCACCCATTTTTACCGTCAGATTTAGTGATGTTTCCATCGGAGATGATGGTCTGGAACCATTGGTAATTCCGTTAGAGGAGCCCAAAACCTTATTATTGAGTACAACCCTCAGAGCGGCTCTCGTTTTACTGGAAAGGGTGGCATTATTTGATTTGGACAGAATCGACAAATTTGATGAAACATTTGAAGAACTGCTCTGATTTTGCTGACCAGCAGACACTCCTCGGTTACGGGGAGGACGAGCGAACTCTGGATGCTTTCGCTTTATATGCCGTTCCATATTTGATTTCAATGTAAAACCGGCCGAACAGTAAACACATGTAAAGCTCCTCTCATTTCTGGGTAAAAGACGATTCTTGGAAATGCGAAAAGTGGTCACTTTGTAGATGTCATCCATCGATGCACTGGCATTGGGTGATAGCATCGAAATAGACTGTGAAGAGTGCGCTGGTAATGGAGGGGTCAATGAAATGTTTGGATGAAATAGTGATGGCTGAAGACCTCCGGCCAGAAGACTGTTTTGTGGAAATACATTCGAAGAAGTCATTGACCGCAACGCCAATAAACTGGAGGCCGCGGTTCGGACGGCTTCGTTCACTTGTTTCATATCATCCAAACTTTTCTCTTTGTTTTGAGAGGGTTTACAACTCAAGTCCAATGCATGAACGGCCAGATCTAAAGGCTGTTCCTCATGAGAATGACTAGCTAGATTAAGGGGCTGGTCATCAAATCCACTGCAATCTGTGTCTTCATCGTCTTCGTCATTATTCTTTGAATCAATGGCCAGATTCATAGGGCTCTCATTATTAATAGATATACCCTTGGCTATTTGACACAAGGCAGCTAAACTTGAACCCGGTGCTGGGGTAGATATAGCGGATATACCACTAAATGATCCGTTCATTGAGTTATCATTTGATATATTCATTGAGTCTTTGGTTGAGTCGTGATATAAGGATTCGGACTCTGAGTGATCGCTACCGACACCGACGGCGTTCGCCAATACCACAGATGACAACTTGTCTTTCATCTCCGGGTGCTGTTTAACAACGTGTCGAATGCAGTTGTTTTTAGTACTGAACCCGAGTTTGCAAACCGTACAGCAGAACGGCTTTCGACTACAACTGTTGTGAAGAGATCTCAAGTGATGTCTTAAAACGCGATTGAATTTGAAGTCAACGTTACAATACTTGCAAACCGTATCAAAACCTCCTGGAAAGCTATCACTGGTCGGGGAGAGCGACATATTTGGGTCAGTTTTAGCCAAATTTTGTTGTGTCAAAGAACTGGTGGTCGACATATTGGGGTTGTATTGCATAGCACTGCGGATCTCATTCTTTTGTAGTTTTTTGTGGCGTTTCTTTACGTGTCGCTCGCAATTGGCTTTTGTAGTGAACGCATACTTACATATCGCGCACTGAAAGGGACGCTCGCCGTTGTGTGTCCTCAAGTGACGGACTAAAGTGCTCTTATCGAGACTGGTGTACGTACACAGATGACAAGCATACGAGTGGCCGCCCTGAGTGTGACCGCGATTGTGGCGCTTTAGTGCGTTCTGACTCTTGAATTTAAGCGTACATTTGTTGCATTTGAAAGTAGGGGTCGAATCCTCGTCCGTCACAATCGAAAGTGATTTCTCTTTGCAATCAATCATCAAATCGTTGGTTTTTTCGTCATTTTCTGTTTTGGAACTGTTTGTCGACGGAGTGTCTGGACTGGCATTAGCTGAGTCTGCAGCTACTGGTGAGTCGGGTTGTACTCCACTCACACCTAAATGAACGGGTGATGCGGGCGATGCCGTCGGTGGTGACGATCTGATGGTTGACATTAGAGGTGCAGAACTGGTGACAGAAATAATTGACTGGATGTCAGCCAAATCATGTTTATTAGAGTCGGTATCGTTTCCATTAGACATGGCTTTTGGCTGGAATGGTGTCGAACGCGGAGGAATGGGTTGAGCGTTGATATAATACGAACTGTTCTCAAATGGATCTTCACTTCGAGTGAACTTATAATTTGTTTGAATGGAATTAATTTGTGAGCCTTTGTTTTGGAGGTCGAGTAAAGCCAGAAAGTCTTCTTTGTCTGAATGGGGGACATCACCATATGAGCTCTTGGTCAAGTCAGTGGCAATGAAATCGTGCGCTTTGGGTATTGTGCCGGTCATTGGCGTCGGGTAATCAAAACGATGTTTGATTTGATGCGCCAAATAGAGAGCTGGGGTCGCGAAGTCATGTCGACATAAGTGACAATAGGTTTGTCCGTCGTGTGTGGACTGATGTAAATTAAGAGCACTACCACAGGGAAAGGCTCGCTTGCATTTGTCGCACTCAAACTGATGGTAAGGAGAACTCGCTTTTCGCATATTGTGTTCGCAAAACGATTTAGCGATTAATGAGAACTTACGGGAACTGAAGTCCGTAAAATTGAGATCATAGAAACCAACCGCCGGTGCGCTCGAAAAGTTCATTCGGTTGACGGACAGATTGCTACCATTGGCAGTGGCACCCGTACACCTGTGCTGTGTGTATGTGGCGTAATTGTTTACAATCATTCCGCAGTCCAGACAACAAATGGATTCATTCGCATGTATTTCACTCATATGGGAGTGAAGAATAGACTTTGAGGTCATAGCCTTCTTGCACATGGGACAGACCAATTCTGTGCTTTCAATCGGTTCTGCTTTTCGGTTCAACAAAGTAGTTGTCGACACTTCCAAATCACGAGTCTTTTGTAATGACTTCGGAGCCTCTTCTTTGCCGTCGTCTTCACTGACTTTCCTTTTCTTGGATTTAATCAATTTATTAGAGTGAGTGTTATGAGAGTCGGTGCCATTCACTTCCTCGCTGTTGTTATTCTCCATGCCGTGTGTCCTCATATGTCTGTGCATATTGCCATTTGTGGTGAACGCCATACTACAGATCCGACACTTAAATGGTCTGAAAATCAAGTAATAATTATAATTCTAATTTTAAGGGATGTGTCGACTGAACTAACCTCTCGCCCGAATGTATGAGCATATGTCGGTCTAAACTACTGGCAGAACTTAATGTCTTTCCACATAGTCTGCAGGTATGAGAATGATCTGAAGGGTTGTGCTGTCGAATATGAATTGTGAATGTGTGCTGAGAGTCCAGTTTGAGATCACATACGGGACACTTGTATTCATCGGTGCGGACAACACTCTCTTCCTATAAAATTATTTAAATATTTGAGAAAAGTTTCAAAAAGTCACGATTTGAGTGAAACTTCGAGATTTGAATTAATATTCATTTAGCGAATCAACAAAAGTCTTGAAGTTTTGATTGATTGATAAGAGAAGAGAGTGAGAGAGGAGTCTATACCTTAACTTTTTTGTCCGACGCTTTAAGGTTCGAGTTTTCGTCGAGAGAGAAGACATCCTTAAGTTTGGTTTCGTTGTTAACTAAATTTTTATTACTTTTATTATTTTGAACTCTTTTATGAATGGTCTGGGAATCTGAATGAGAGCCGTTGTCATCGTTAGAAGAGTGAAGGCTGTGCTCGTCATCCTTGCGCTGCATATCTTCTAGAGAAGTCTCATTATTATTGTAATCATCACTGGTGTTATCAGAAGTGGTCGAGTCCTCTGATTTGCGTTTTGTCTCATTATCATCATTAGTGAGTGAAGTGGTAGTGGTATGAGTAGTGGTTGTCCCACATAGTTGTTGGTCCCGTTGTATATCACAGTCATTTCGTTGCATTTCTTCTTCTTCTAAATGTGTCTCACATTTGTTTAATGCAAACGACTTTTTATTTGGTGTCGTTTTACTTGTCTTTCTGTTACGAACGGACTCAGTGTTAGTGTTGTTTGAATTGTCGTTTCTGTCGCTCATTGAACCTAAAGTTTGAATTTTATTGAAAGAGATATGAAAAAATTGAGATCAAGAGAAAAGCTTGAAAAGAGTAACTCATATACAAAGTTGAGAATGAGATCACTCAATGATGCGTAACCTATAAAATAGCTATCCTGAGCTTTGCACAAACACACACCAGCACTGCCTCACATCACTACCACAGCTCCGATGAGCCAATACTTGATTAGCATTACCGGTAATAGTGGATGAAAATGAATCGTCTTATGCTCTAATTCAAGCCATTATTTACTGAAACAGTTTGGATCAGTTGGCACCGCCATCATTGGCGTCACACCGATAATCAACATCACTAACTAACTCATCGACTCTTCTCAATAAACTTGTTATCATTATTGTCAGACCATTAAATTGTGTGCATCGCAAACATTATTATTATTTTATTCCCATTTTTTATTTCACTTTATAATAGAAACAGTGAATCGAATTATTGTTCAATTGATTCGACTGTAAGTCAACCAATACTTCAAATCATACCAAGAATACCAAAATATATTCTCAAAAACAACTTTTTCTGCACTTTTTTCTCACTTTAAATCTTTTCTCGAGAATAAGTCCTTAATTTAATACTCTCTATAAATAAAGACAAATACATTTGAATGGAAAATCATTTTTAGGTTTCAAAAGAGAAATTATTTATAAACCGAAACTTTTTTACAATATTTGTTTCACTGAATTTGGACCATATTTTAAGAAACCACTCAATGAGGAAGAAGACAATCTAGTGATGGGTCTGAATATCGATCAGTAGTTGACAATCACTGGTTCGACAATTTAAATGACAGTCATTTGAGTATATATTGTGAGATAATTTGTGAGAAATCTTATAAAATAAGCGATGCGTTCATACAATTAATCTCATTTCAATTAGATGTTAATTTTTCAAACAAAATATTGTTTGTATAGATCTAATGCTAAGCAATTTGATGATATTTAACACCAGTGCCAGTTCCATATGGACAGACATCAGTGATTTCAGTTTTCCTTATGCGAAACCAGATATTTAATGATCAGAAGAAGTAATATTTGGTATTAATTTCTAACATCTCGTAAAATCAATTTCATCTCAAATCGAAATTCAAGCGCTTATTTGTGCCTCAAAACTAAGAATCTGATGACTTTCGAAAAGTTTCGATAATGAAAACCTTCATAAGCCTTAAGATATTTAATTATCTGATACCAAACGTAAAGGAAGGATCAAAACTCAAAACCAAACTTTTCCTGAATTCAATCAAAAGCATTGATATGAAGAGTAAAAAGAAATTATATAGTCTTAAGAAAATTCATCGCATGTTTGCAGTTATCAAATGTTATTAAAGTACAGCAAAAGTAGGAATAAAATGTGAGATCTTTAGAGTGTATGCAATATATTGACAGACAATATGAATATGAATATTATATCGAATAAAACGATGAAAGCATTGAACACAAGACAAGGCCAACAGATTGTTCAGAGAGGGACTGCAGTAATCAAAGATACGGCACGAGAAGTAGTGCACACACTCTACATACCAGTGCATCTGCCTGTGCCTCTATCGCAATCTATTGAGACTCTTTTGCCAGAAGTTGAGACTTAGTTGTTGTTCTGCAAGCGATTTGTCGCCAAATGGAGGCAATGGATCGCACGCGCACTCAGACCCCACTCACATCACACTCTTAGCGAATCGGCTCAAGGAGTCTAACGCATCGCCAAAAACACTGAAACCTTTGGTAACCATACGATACAACTCTTAAGAAATTGCAATCAACTTATATAAGACTTTCCATTAGAATAGGTTTGTCTCGTAGTTTCCCTGAAATGTAATCTTGGCTTTAATGCACTCCAAACAGCGATATGACAGCAAGCAATGTACGAGTACTCATACCATCACTTAGATTAAATTTCCTCGGATGTGATCCTCATTTCCAATGTCTAAAGTTTTAATCGCAAACAAATGACTACACATTTTCCAAACATCACTCATTAATAACACATATTTTATATCCAATTAATTTAATTCCTCTATAATTCAAATCATTAAACTAAGAATTTTCATATTACATAATATTTCCCATTCAACAAATGATCATGATGATTAAAGCGGGCAAAAATTGAACATTTCTGTCACAACATTGGAAACTATGGAAATGTATGAAAAGCTAAACAATGAATCGAAGAGAACACTCCCATCAGATTAGAGAGTATGAGGAGCTCTCTAAATATGACCAACGTTGAAATTGATCCTGAATACATTTGATAAAACAAAGTATAAGTATAAGCCCTGATTATCACATCACTCGCATATTTCAAATATCAAAACAATTGAAACGTTTGCGATAAAAGTGTTTTGAGGTATATATGAAATATAACTAATAAAAAGTTATATAAATTTTGATAGAAATGGATGACTACAAGTACTTCGGAGATGAAAGCAAAGGAACGGCGCTTAAGTAAACCTCAGAGTCGAGACTGATATGAAATCTAAGACTCAGTTCATTTGAAATCAGTGTGAGATTACATGAAAAGCAGTTAAACAGTGAAAGGCCGTCCGTTTAGAATAATTTTTATGGAAGAGTGGAAGAAGTGTACGAATGTGAGTCAATCACAGAAATGGTAGGAATGGTAGTGCAAAGTGCAGACAAACTGTGGCCGCAAAACGAATACTTTTCACATTTATAACCATATACTGAATCTCGACATCGAATCGCAAAAGAAGTCAAACAAAAACTTTTTAATGATGTGATGTTGAGTTTGAAGGGAAATGCTTTACTAAACATTTACAGCACTAGCAGTACATACAGCCTCCTATCTTCCTATACAGATATCCCGGATATTCGTGATTATGCACCTGAATCAGCGTAAATAAATGCAATAATATTATACTGTATGACAACTAAGTCTGTGCTGTAATAAAAGCCAACAGTAATAGCGATACCCATAACATCAGTAACACCGCTATCATTATGACAGAGACTAAAAACTTTTAACAATATTACCAACAAATAGACTAAAATTCAAAGAAGAGAAATGCTCTCAAATAATGTATTTTTTTCAAATTCAACTACTTTTAGACCAATTGAGTGCTCAATACTTTAGTTAACCAGTAAAATAATCATCAGTTTACTCACATTAATTGACTTCTTTGGATGAACTTTCATAAATTACTTATTAATACTTCATTTCTCTTCAATTATTTCAATTGAATGTTTGGTTTCAAAGAATTCAATTGTTTATTGAAAAAAATAATTTTTTTATCAGTGATTAGGAGAACAAAAAAGAGAGGAATTGAGAGCAATATTTGAGGCAAAGAGTGACTAAAAAGGAGACGATCACAACGATCGCTATACTGAGCGTAGCTGTGGATCAGTACAGTCACTATGGATTCACGGGAACACAACATCAAAACACCTGAAGTTAGGTCGTCATTGGGTGAGCTCTCCTATCAGTGCTATCAAAGCTATGAATATTCTGAGCGCTTTGATAGCAATAAAGAGAAAAATGCGATAGAAATGGTAACTATGGCTACACATTGCACACACAGAAACAATTGGGTGGAGGCTGTTTGATGTCGGGCCGCATCACCTGCGAGTGCATTACAACCGATCAATGCTGCAGAGGGCTGGCAATAGACTCGGATGACTTGACAATACAAGTGAGAAATATGCCAACGCATAGCCATAATGGATAGGATAGGGGTAGAGAGCAGTTGGGGTTCGGCGCTTGATTCAAGTGACTCCAATGCAATTACATCAATCTTAGACCAACTCTGTACCAAACAAATCATTACTGAGACGACAAAAGCAAAACTTTGTGGTTGCGATAGCAATGGCGAGACTAGACCTCAGAGACTCTCTCTCTCTCTCTCTCTCTCTCTCTCTGCCTCTCCCCTTCTCTCCCTAAGTGAGTTTCATTCAAACCGTTCCCAAAATGACAAGAATAGAGAGTTCACTGATGGAGATAGAATGGACGACAAGAGAAGAGCTGCGCCTTTACCTGTCCTTAACTGCATTTAGCTATCTTTAACACAAAGCTCGAGGGCTTTCATATTTAGTCAAACCTCTAACTCAAAGCGCTTTAACGAACTTTAATGATAAGTATTTGGAGGATAAATATTTCATTTATAGTCGATATGACTGAAAGTCATATATAAGAATAATAGCAAAAAGTGTAGAAAAATGAGTATCTTTTGTGCGACAAAAATAAGGCAAAACTCGATTCAGCAAAAAAGCAATATTTATGTCGAGAGTTGAGTATAACTTTTGGATGAAAAACATAAGACCTGAAGACTGAGTAAATCTGTCACTCATTACAGGAAGCATTTATTGGAACAGGAAAGCAATGCGTGATAGGCTTTGATAGGCTAACCATAGGCTAAGATAGCATTTGTTTGAAATGATAACCTGGGTATCTTAGCGACTTAGATGTGCAACATCCAGAATAAAACGTCATTAATAACCTGATATGCGTTTGGGTGCGCCCGACTTATCGCTCAGAATGAATGCAGAGTTGTGTCTCTCATTGACCGCACGCACGCATACAATGAAATAAAAGACAAAAAATTAAAAGACGAACAGCACTAACACTAAATGAAACATCTTTGCCATATTGACTGCACCAATGATGTGATGCCTCACATAATGCACTTATGACACAATGGATTTACAACATCAATACATTTAGTGTCTGACCTATAAAATAATATAACAACTGATGTAAAATTGATGAATAACAGAGTCATTTTGTATTCATATATCGTTATACCAGTTATGCTCATATTCTGTATCGCAAATGTGGCCAACACTGTATGCCATTCCCTACAGTACAGCACAACTCAACAAAGATTCTCATTTCAATACGTGTTCTCCTATTCACACAAAACACAACTTAATTCTCATAAAAATAATTTTTATGTCGTTTTACAACCATTTGATTCTCTGATTGTGAGATCTTTTCCTAAAAATAATATTAAGTCTCAACTGATGCGATACAAGAGTTGCAAAAATTACTTTATTTCCAAAATAATATCTCAAAATTGAATGATTCAAATATTTTAAGCGCTCAGCACTCGTCTGTCAAAGTGGGGAATATAAGATCTTAACTATTGTATTGGAATAGGAAAAGGACAGTAACTTTACAAGAAAAGAATGGCTCCAACTTTGAGAGCAAACAAAACCCAATATTATTGCTTGCAGTGAATGATAGCATTGATGGCTCGAAAGACTGCAAAAAATGCATCATTTGAGCGATGATGATGATGAGCAAAGCTTGGCTGGTTTTCGTTGATATGGTACCAGGTATAACAGCATTGCCTCTGCTTTAATGTTTGTCTGTTGATGTGCAGGTGAGTCACGCATGGAAGGCAAATGATTTGGCAAATGGACAGAATAGGACAGCATCACTATTTCGATATATCAATACAATGTGTGCTCGCAATACATGTTTTTCTATTAAATACATTGTAAGACACTTTTTGTGCCATAAAAGTGGTTCTCTTTGTATAATTAGAGCCGCAAATCCTCTGCCATTAAATGAGTTGAATTGTGAAGAATAAGAGAGTCGATGGTATAGTCAATGGTATTGTCATATTGTGTATAACTCACCACAAAATGTGAAGTTTTTTGTTTTTCTCTCGACTATCGGTTTGCGGAAAATCTCAAGGTTTTAATTATATGGCATTACTCGACAATATCTCAATATAGGGAACAGAATCTCTTCAATACTAATACTCTTTATAACTGGAATTAGTTTTTGCAAAACGCAAAACACTTTTATCTGATTGAAGACAACAAATATGAGAGAATTTCTTACCTTTGGTTCAAATGATAAACAAATGAAGTGTCGAATCAAACAAATAAAACACAAAATTGTTTATAAAGTCTGTTATAAATGGAATTTGTTTTGAATGATATGATACTGAGAACAGTATGGAAAGAAAGATTCCAACAACAAGACAACGAGCACAGGGAGCAGAACGAGCACAACAACCTGTAGACACCCATAAATAATACAACTGTCTCTAAGAGAAAAGTTTTGGTATGAGTTGGTATGGCTTTTCTTCACTGCTATCTTAACAATCGTATAGCAAATCTAAGAGCAAAACATCCCATTCCCCTCTCACTCTGGATTGGGCCTCATATTTGCTCTGCTCTGAACAGCTCTAATATATGCTGTGCAGCACTTCTCTACTAACATTAGAGTTGTGTTTGTCTCTGTTGTGCTGTGCCATCACATCCAGTGGTGAGAGAGCACAGTCAAGTCTGTAGGGATTGGGCTGTGGTTGGCATTGCTTAAGGCGAAAAAAGGGATGACTTGGGAACACCTGAGTGAACATACGCAGGAAGAAAGCACTACAATCTCAAGTCATTACCACACTCTCAAACTTATGGATAGACTCAGTTCGGGAGCATTACGTGACGCACAGGCTGTGGATATGATGAGAACAGTATATATCTCTTTATATGATGAGTGCCATAACATGCTCTGGCAAAGCAGGAAAACACATTTAGTGCATTCGCTGGAAGCAGATCTGCAATCCCTAGGAGCACAATACACGCAGGACATCCCAAGCGAGACGGATCAGAGGGCAAACACCCAAAATCAAGCACTAAAGAAGCACTTCTTTATTGTCTTTTGAGGCTCTCCAGAAATCATAGCGAGCATCCAAGCAGTGAAACGCCCGAAGGGAGGAACGGATCCATGAAAGCAGGCAAAGAGCAGCCATACCACTCACCATAAGAGTATGATTTGAATTTCATCATATCATATCACCCACTATTAAAACTATTAGACTATACGACAGTCAGCCCTATTAGACCCGAGTCATTATGTAAAACTCGTAAAAAAGTCCAAATTTCACAATTCCGTGATCTCACAAACTCTACAGCAATCAAACACTCAGTCAGACAACACTGGATCGCATGATAGCAATACCACTCACATCGCAATGCACTGCACACACGCATTAACCACTGCTCTGACAACTTTTCACATGAATACCAATTATTTGAAAATATCATTATCTCTGATTTAGAGGATGTCTCTCAAGATATTCCAAGAGAGAGGTCTCGGTTGGAAACAATGCTCTTCTCTACTGACTGATCGCTAATCCATTAGAAGCTAACGACAAGGAAACCAATAATACAAACTAAAAGCCATTCTTCACAATAATTCCATAAATATCCCAAATAAGACAAAAGTTGTCGATTAAGTAAACAAAAAAGCGATTGAATCTAAAGAATAAGGATTTGAAGATTGTGTGCACTCTTCGATCGATAGCCAAAACCTGATTTAAATACTCTTGGAATAATTGAGAGTAATTTTCCAAACAATGAAACACATTAAATATTCAACAAATTTATTCAGATGATAGAGAATCAGTTAAGTCTCTCATCCGAGAAGAGTAAATCTCATAAATAACACGACATTTCATTTCCGGGCGAAGCACTCATTAAAACTAAAAGGCGTACAGAAGTTATCAAATTATAAATAATTAGAAACATTGCTCTTCACTGAGTCTTCACTCTATTTCCAACTCTTAGACCCAAAATATATTCGCAAAAATAAAAGTTTCTTCAAGAAAATGACGAACAAATGAATTGTCATAAAAGAGCAAAGAATTAATTTGAGAACAACTTATTCTGATTATGGATTGCAAGGCATGCGTAACAATAAGTGCACTTAAGCAAGTTCATTATCTCCAATAGTCTATTAACTTATGAATCTATGATTTGTGCGCTATTTCGAGCCGTTTGTCACTTTGAAAACTGGAACCTCTAACTCATAGATCCGTCTCTTCTGCATAAAAATTATTATCTCTTCGAGTAATTAATTCTTTAAAATCGCTTTTAAATTATAGTAGACTTTGAGATGACTTTACTTATATCTAACTGATGACAAAAACTGAACTTTTGAATTCTCGGTCGTCGTGTGAGTGGAGTCGATCTGTCGATTGTTGTGAATAATAGATAATAGTAGAGAGGGTAGGATAGGAACAAGTTTATTATATCAGAGCAATACTTAACTGCAAAAGAATAGCAATGAGTTATATTTGACTAATCTATCGAACACTTGATTGCAATACACAATCAAAAACCGTTTTATAATAATTGCGATAAAAAATAATTGTTTTAAAGGTTTGATTAAATGACAATAATATGGGTTCAGTTGTAGTAAAGGTAAGGCAAGTGAAGGAGAACAGTGCAGAGCAGTGCAGAGCAGGTGGGAAACGGCATTCATTTTAAGACTTAGTCCAACAGATACATTAAGGGTAGTGTTGGGAGACTATCCCTGCGATCCCTACTCTATCCCTACTATCCCTAACCTGTCAGACAATGAAAATTGAAGGGAAACGGGATGGAATCTAATATGCTATATATGTGCTGCACTCTCCGCATCCTACACATAAAGCTGTTGGGGACGGGATGTTATGTTATTTGCTCTTCAGTGGCTTAGAGCAACTTTGGTAGTGGTGCTATTTTATGCTGTGCAGCCTGTTGAATTCCTGACATGCATCTGCTCACTATGTGCTCTCTATGGCGGTGGTGGTAGTGCTTACAGAAAGAGAAAGAGCCAAAGAGATCGTGAATTTGCACATAAAATACTTTTGATGAATATTCTAAAAGCCAACAGTTTTTGGCTGTACTAAGGCATACATCAAAGCAATAGATGTGCACTGAATTGCCTGAAAGCCTGTTTCGCTCTATCATTGTGTCGTACATTTCGGTTAAGTCATTGCATTCAAAGATGTTTTTGTATAAATGAAATATGTATTCGACTAAACGATGCAATCAAACACTGACTCAATTGACTCACAACTTATTACTAATCAGACATAAAAAGCAAAATAGGAAAACACTTGCAAAACAGTTTCCACGCAAATATGGTATACCTTCCCTTTCATAGCGGGATCTACAGCCAGATTTGTACACTTCTCATATGAATCTCTAATTAATGAATAGATTAAGACATTGTTCGCAGTCTTTATTCGATGAAAACAAAAGTTTTGAATACAAACAATGATAGATATGAAGACTTATTGGATTCGATAGAAAGCAATTGTCAATAGAGAGACACAACAACTGAATTGTTAATTAATTAAAGGAGAAGAAGAAGAAATTGAAATTCATATCAAAGAGTATAGTCAAGTGGTGAACAAGAAGTAGGTTAATGACTCAGATGAAGAGCACTATCCAAATGTTGGGCCCAAAAGGCAGAGCCAGTATTAGTTGTCCCAAATTGAGTGCAGAGAACAGAATGACTGTAAGACTCATTCAATCCTTGTTTGTCAACTAAAACAATGAGCCGACAGTGAAATCATGAAAATGATTAAACACTTAAATTGCTATCATTATTATGCAAAAAATGGTTCGGGAGGTGGAAGTGTAGGCATCACCTAAATGTGCGCTTTATAGTTATATTCCCTTTCTTATTAGGATTACTCCTCAGGTGATTCAGTGCACATCGATTGAGGTCATGAGATGTAAAGGATATGACGGGTTTAAGACAACAACAAAATTAAACTCTCTTCAGATGAAAGAAAGCGAGGCTTATATTCATGAATACAAACTGGATATACGCCCAATACTGAGAGTCTGTCGCAACTGTAATGATAGGCAATGAATGCATGGAGTAGTCCACCTAAAGAGGACATCCGAATGAGTCGCTCTGATAATGATAAGACCCACACAATGACTCTCACAACTAATGTAAATAATACTCAATAAAGTACTTATGGTATGGATGTGTTGGATGTGATAATGCAATCTATAAGATGGAAACAGAGCACAGGCACAGAGCAGGCGCTCGTTTGCAATTCAATGCAATTGGAATCTCGTTTCGTTCATTCGAGTCGTTATATCGACACAAACATACTATTGGAGTCCCATTTGGCTATAGTGGTATCGGTGGGGAACCTCATCATCTGTGCACTTTTAGAGAGCCACTCAATTGGTGTATGAGTGCCCCTCCGAGCAACAGTTCAACATTTGCCCGGATTGCTCCCATAGAAACATATCTCATCCGAAGATAAAGGCATAGCAATGAGTTCGCATAGCATTGCAAGTGTTGCGAGCATTTAATAGCTGTAGAGCTCCTGAATTCCAGCACTGCATCAAAAAATATAATATCATATTCACAGCACTCATATCATCGGTGGAGTGACGCTGTAATAAAACAGAGGCTCTGAGAGGCGTTTATATATAAAAACTTTTTGTTTGTTGATTCCAATGAATCGAAAAGATAATACACTCTTGCAGTTAGAGCTATGAGAGTGTATATCACTAACGCAGTTGGCACTGAAGGACGACTCTGGCTCTCAAAGTGACCTTCTTCACGATAATCAGAATATGATGTACAAGAGTTGAGCTCCAATGCAGCACTTGAGCCAAACAGCTCTCCTCTACTCTCTCCCTCTCCCCTATCTATTGGTTTTAATTGATTAATAGTTTGAAACGGTTTCAAATTATTTCACCTATGAATCCACTCAATTGGATCCATAATCATCTCAACAATGAGCTGACTTTTGGACACATCTATCCTATAAATACCATTACAATCATATCAAAGAGTAATCGTCTCAAAAGATTACTTAAAATCAAAGTTAAGATCAACTTTGGCTCAAATTATTGTTTAGAAATGAGTGAAACGGATAACTAGACTCCCATTTGATGATTAAAACACAAAATTAGACTTTTATGAGATGAGGGCTTATCTCTCAATATTGTGAACGAAACTACATTTCGAGTTTTATTACACAATTTACTGCTTTTATTCATTTTAAAGTCAATTTTAACCCGAATATAATGTGAATCATGTTTTCAACTTTCAAATAAGAGTTGCTTTGAATGTGGACTTTATATTAGATATGAGAGAAAGGCAGTAATGGTAGGGATGCGGCATATCTTAGCATTTGAACAGTGGTCCCAACGACCACTTGTGCTCACAAAACAACTACAGCCTAACTCCTCACCCACTGAGCAAACATCCCTTGAACTGCACTCTCCTCTCATCGCATCTCAAACTCAAATTTTGTACAAAATCTTAAACTACTGACAAAAGTATACGACTCTTACCTCTCGTATTCTTTGCACTTCGAGTCGGTCTCTGTTTTCTTCTGTTATTGTTTTTGGCCATATTTACAGTCAACTGAAGAGATGTCGAGAAAAGCACTCATAAAATAGGTGTAAATGTTGTTGGAGTTTGTGATGTGAATTGAGGACTGACTGAACTCAACAAAACAGACTCACATTTTCCGCTATGATATCCAAAAGCATGAATGCATTGAACAGAACTGAGAGCAGAGAGACGTCACCTAAACTTGAATGACTGCTTAGCACTACTCAACTCATTGGATGCCTTTTCCCATCTCATCAGTGGCTACACTAACGCCGACTGCATATCGAAAAATATCCAACAATTTCCTCAACTAATTGTTATCAACTGATAACCCGATTGGAAATTAAGGCAAATTGAGGCAAAACCACACATTTTCAACAATTCTCTCATTTGATGCCATTTATAGATCCAAACATAACTGACAAACATTTCATTTGAATCAATGTTTCTTAAGTTCGGCTTAAAATCTGAATTACATCTCATTTCATGCAAAGAATTGTTGCCCTTATTTTCAAGTTATTAAAGTCATAACCACTTGTTCACAAATATGATGTATGGAATGAATGAACAAGATAGACTTAAATTCACTTATCTATTTGCTTGAAAACTTCAGTAGGATAGTTTCACCCTGAATGAATTGGTGAATTGGCATCTTTTTAATGCCTATTGCATTGTTTATAAGTGAGTGGCTTTGAGTACAAACAGATCAATATGGGTTTAACTAGTAACTTTAGAAGTAAATAGTGTCTTACTACTACTACTTTTTAGTGATACCCTTTCACCACTTATAATGGTTTACCTCTGGATTCAATGATAACAAGAAAGATGAGAGAAAATAGCATTAAATAAGGCATATTAGTAGTGATTGATTGTGATTGCTCACTTCAAATGAAATAAATACGTGACAGGAGAACAAAATAAGAAGAATCAAGATTGATTTGATGAAATTATCACATTTCCAGTAAAATAGTTAATAAATAAATTATCCAGTATGAAAAAGTGTAAGATAAATGATTTGTTAAGAGACTGAGTTTACCTTCACTTGTTTATTGAGATAAGGGTTAACGAAGGTCTCAATGTCTGGTCATTTTAAGCACTTCAAGGCATCAAATATGAGATTTGTTTGACAAACAATCGATTGAGTCATTAGTCAGTAATTTATTAGAAATAAATGAGAAAATTGTTGACAAAAACTAACAGAGAATTGGATTTCAATATTAGAGACAAAACCACGAAATAAATAAAACAAAATATAATTTGTTTACAAATATTGTTCCGATTATTGAATGTAATGCTAATTGTGGTTAGAAATGGCATCAATTCATGTCTTGAGAAGACATCGAAGTTGTGATAAGGATATAGACATTGAATACGATTCGCCATAACTTTATTGTAAAGACTTGCGATTTGTTTGAAAATTATATAACAATTAAGTGAATGGATGACCAAAACTCTGTCGGAGTCTATAAGTGTCTCAGAAATACCGATCTTCCGATTAGAAACTTTTTGTGCATTTGTCTGACCGCACGGGTGGCGTCTTCTGGATTATGGAAAGCGATTTGAGCGTCAGCTGTGGGCTGTCCCTTATCGTTGAAACGCCTTTGGATGCAGTCCTCTGTTATACCGAAATCAGAAAAGAAAACACAGACATCTTCAGTGGAGGCCCTGTAAGGGATATTTGTGGCCACTATTACACACCGATTATCACCGAATGGATCGCTGGTCCGCTCTCTTCTCTGCTCCCTTTCCCTCCGATGTTGGGGTCGCATACGATCTTCGTGACGGCCACCTCTCGACGATCTGGAAGGCGGAGGAGGGGCTAAGGGTGCCATCGGTGGCTCAATCATTGGAGGGGGAGGTTTGCCCACAACTTCTCTCATTAGTTCAAAAGGAACCGGTTTTATAGTTAGCCGAGAGTTACCCAAAATGTCTCCGTCAAGACGTAGAGCGCAATACTGATTGTCAGCGGTTCCGAACTCGACATAAGCCTCCCCTGCATTCAAACCATTAGGTCTTAACATTATATGTATGGCGTAGGGCTGAGCGCCCGCTCCCGAGAAATAGTTGGTTAGATCACGATTAGTGACAGTCGCTGGAAGTCCAGTAATGTTAACACAAAAAGTTTTCGTCTCATTCATAGGAGGCTGTGGAGGACCTCCTCTTCGAGCGTCCATCATATCATCCTTAGTGGTGGGCAAGAGTTCGATATAACGCCTTCCCATATGTTTCATATTTCTCTGAAGGCCTGAGTCATAATCTCTTGTATTTTCAAATTCGACGAAAGCATTTCCGGTTGGCTTTCCCTTTGGGTCGAACTCTATAACGATATCACTGAGTCGTATGGGTTCAAAGAACTTGAGGACATCCCTTTCTGTGCAATTACTATACGGTAAGCCTTTCATAAATAAGACTAAATCTCTTGCGGCTGTGCGTCGGTTCATAGCATTAGGGTTTATGTCAAGTGAGTGCTGTAAGGGTTGGGAAGGGAATGGCGTTATCTCATTGCGATCCGGAACAAAGCTATCCAGAAGGGGCTGGACATCGATTTTACGGTCCCTTAAGAAGTGTTTGTTCATCGAAAGAGCGGCGTCGAAGTCACGTTCGTTATGGAAGCGAACTAAAGCCCCGCCAGTAGTCAGTCCCCTGTCGTCTATTAGAATCTTAACATTTTCTTCGGGAACGAATAAACCGTTGAAGAATTCCGTGATATCCCGAACCACAACATTAAAGGGCAAATTCCTGAGCTCTACAGTATATGATCGGTCATTCAAATTGACGTCAACTCTCTGTTCGGAGCGATTGTCGCGAAACACTTGAAGGTCTCGATTGAAATCCCCCGAAGCAGTCATCTCATAGCTATCATTTGGAGGCCACTGTTGTTGTCTTCCCCGTTCCTCTTGGACTCCATTTGGAAGTATAGCCTCAGAATAAGAAAGTCGAGAGCGAACTGATGTGTCATTTGGAGGGTAGGGGTTGTGAATCGACTCTTCTCTGATTGTGTTCATAATTCCTGAATGCATTGAACCCATTCTATTGAGAGAAGTGCCTGTATTTCCATTGAGTGGTCGGTCTCTTTCATTACGCAAAGGACTTCTACTTCTACTCCTATCTCTTATTCTGTTCTCTCTGTCCATAGATCGGGAATTGATAGCTCTTCTGTCAGGACTGCGACTATTGGTCCGAATGGAGTTCAGATTAGATTTCATAGTATTTTGAGAGGCGTTCGGAAGCGGTAAAAGACCAGAATTGAGATAATTTGAAGAATTGGAACTATTGGTCAAAGTTTCTAATGGTTTGATTCCAAGGGACTGATTGCGGGCTAAGTCTATGACTCTTTGCATTTCATTTCTGCTGCTAAGGAGTAGTTTAATGCGATGATCCTTAATGTTGTGTCCATTCCTCTCCATTGCCTGTCGGGCGTCTTCATCGCTGGCAAAGGCAATGAAAGCGTCGCCATTCTCTCCCCCAACGATATGAACGCCTCCGTCCGGTATTTGTAAGCCTTGAAAGAAGCGCCGAATGTCCAGAGAATTGGCCTCAAGTGGAAGGTTTTGCAAACGTATTATTATTGACATCTTTGGGTCTTTGGATCACTTATTGATCATCACTTCTATCATCAAAATCTAAATAAATGAGAAAAGAGTCCAACGCCTCAAGAATTTGTCAAAAAAAGTCCATAATTTGAGTCAATTATTGGCTAAGAATTAAAAGTATTTGTCTTTCATTTCTAACTTTCATCTGATTATCAGTGGATCGAGAGATCAGTCTTTTATTGGGAAAACCGTTCCTTAATTTAAAGCCAAAAATAGATAATTAACTGAAGGGGCGGTCAAACTGACCACTCAGTCACCGCTCAGCACATCATTTAATTAAATATATTCTCAATTAAACTATCAATTAATGCCTTTTACTCATGAGTTAACTAAAACTCTTAGCCTAAGAGATATTGAGATAATGATGGGAAGAGAAAGACATGTCAGATATGGCCGACATATTGAGAGCACAACCACTGCAACGACTGCAGTGCTATCCATAGATGTCTTTCATTTACACTTCAATTATCATTAGAAATCGATTCCAAGCCTTACCACTAATTGTATGTATTTTTCACTTCAAATTCACTTCAATTTAATTGAAATCAATTTTAATTCAATTAAATAACAAATATTTTAATGCAAATCAAAAGCGAAGCAATGATTGAGTCAATCATTGAGTCAATGCTCACAACAATCTCCACAAAAGCCTAACCCTTAGTCTCACACTACAGCGCATGCGCACACAATTTACTATATTTGACGGACCTGCACTAAAAACGACATATGAAAGTCACGTGACGTATATATAAAAGGTACTGAAATTCATGAGTT
>JAQIWF010000340.1:0-20631 GCA_034694965.1 Ceratozetes gracilis
AAATATTTTTTCATTGATATTTGTAAAGGAGTGGCTTATTTAATAAAATAATTAATCTTATAATTGTATGTCTAAGGATTATCAAAATAACCAAGCTCAAAATCTCAGTATTTTAAACTGTAATTTTTCATTAAAATAGATATAAATTATGTGAAAATAGTAATATGATGCATTCTTATGTAAAGTTATTATGCAATTTGCACCTGCTAAGGTTAGTTTATTTTTACAAATGTAATAGATAATTGTAAAGGAATGGCTAACTTATTTACATTTTAAATTTTGTCACTTTAAACCCAACCTCTATCAAAATACTCAAGCTCAAATTTTTGATATTTTATCGGTTTTTTATGTGCCATTTTAAAAATACTTGAAATTTTTTAAAAATAAAAAAACACTTTCTCAGGAATATCACCTTCCTTCATTGTATAAACAAAAAATTAAAATTACCTTGATGGTGTCTGAATTAATGCCAGGTAAAGTTAACACGTTATTACAAAAATGTGACAACAGACATTTTAAAAATTTTTACATGATGAAATTTGTCGATAATTCAAAATTATCATCTCCAACTTTCGTTTGAAAATTCGAAGAAGAACCTTGTTAAAATCGAAAAATACGATTATACCAAGTTAAAATAATGTCTGTATATTCAATGCAATTCCATAAATGATCTGATAATATGATTATAGCTTTATAATCTTAACAAGATAATTGTAAAAGTAATTAAACTTGATACAAGTAATAATTATATTGTAAAAATCTTGTAATCTTGTAAAAAATTAAAATTATCTTGTACTTCGAGAATCTCTAATACTGTAATTAATACTTACAATTGTTAACTATTATTTTGATTTATTGATCGAGTTCAATGTTTAATTATGACTCTTAACACTTAATTTGTTAGAATTTTTGAAATGTAATTTAATACAAATTAATTGTTCTATTTTTTCCAAAATACAGTTGCCCTTGGTTAACAATTAAATAATAAATCAGATTATTTGTCAACAAAATATTGATAACCGTTAGTCTCCACCAAAATTAGTCTATTATTCATCTAAACATTGATAACATACTTAATCTATGAGAACTAATTACCAAGCTCAACAAAGTTATCTTTTCCACTTGAAGTTACATTTAATCAAAAGCGAATTTATTGTTTGCCATTAATTCTTTTGAGCACAGAATAAATAGACCCGAATATTGTGAATAAAGTCATTTATCAGTCAAATAGCAACTTATTTATAATAAGTTTATTCACTGAATATTCTCATATTATATGGTTTTATATACAGCCCTCAAATAAATCACCCGAGCATTCAAACGCAAAATTCTAGCTAACGATAAAAAATGAGCATGGCTCACAAAACTCTTCCCTATTTATTATGACTTGTTTCTCAATTATTTATTATACCACAAAATTGATCGATCAATTAACTTTAAAAATAGCTTATTATTATTGGGTATTGATCTAAAAATAGGTTTATTACATTGAAGAATATTCTTTAAACCAATCTTAATTTGCCATTAAATTATAACTTGCAATTTTTGCAAATCTTATTTTAATGAAGTTAACTATTTATCACGTAGAAAAACTTTAGCAAGGCCAATTGAGGTCCACCACAAATATCTCACATAGAATATGGAAATTTGCTAAATACTAAACACCCAAATATCCAATAATTCCATCTCTATTCATATTCGTCTGACCTTGGCCGTCATTGATCTCTAGCAAATAAATAAATCTTGAGAATAAAAAGAGACTAAAACATGGAGTGAGGCAACACCAAGCTAAAAAAATGTGAACTTCTTTCTCCAAACTTATTTCGAAAAATCTAAAATATTTTTATGAATGATTTCAAAAATTTTCAAAGTAATGGCTTTATTTTTTGGCTTAATCTTTTTCTATAGTCACACCTTGGTTTATATCTTTATTCACCCAGCAAGTTTATATACAAATATTTGCTTTAATACCACAGAATATTTAATTTTAAACCTAATTATTAAATTAAATGTAATTATATCAAGAATCAAATAATAAACAGTTATTTTGTTATAAACTGTAATTGGTTTTAGAAATTTGAATTTATTTAAACTCATCCACAATGTATTAAAAAGGTCTAATCGTAGGTTTGATGGTAATTCTTAATAAAAAATTTAAATTTAAACAAGCTTATTTTGTTTACTTATATCATTAAAAAAAAGTAATTTTTGATTAATGTTTCATTTTACTTAACCTCACCATGTGTAAATTTTAATTAAATTTTGATAAAACTGTAATATTTTTTCCATGTTACCTTTTATTTAATCATTTTCCCCATATTTTTATAAAGGTTTTCAAATGGATTATGGGGTTATTAATGCAACATAAAGAAGTTTAATCAAGTTCATTTTATATTTTTTCATTTAAGATTATTATTTGACTATGATATTTTATTTAAATTCACCAGGAGTATATAATTCAATTGAAAAATAATAAGTTTTATGTTTCAAAATTATAATTTTTAATTTATTAGAAAATTAATTTAGAAAATTAAGCTAGATAAAGCTACCTAGTGAATCTTAAAGTATAAAAACAAAATTTCACTTACTCACTTGTCAGTTAATTTGTTCGTTTCACATTTAAATCCCAATTTACAATAAGAAGATGTTTTCAAAATGTCACTCAAAAAAACTATCACTTTTGACGAACGAACTGAAAACACAAATTGATTGACAAAATGAATAAAAGAAAATAATTTTTCGCAAAAGTATTTCAGTTTTAAAGAAATGCTATTTTTATACACAACTTATGCAGCATTGACTTATAGGTTTACCTTGGTCAAATTAATAAAAGTTGAAATTTTGCCATTTTCTATCATTGATCTTAATCTCCAATCTTATTATTTATTTTTATTCGCATAACACAATTTACAATTAAAGATAATTTTACAGTTTTTAAAATAAAATCTTTTTAATAAGTTATAAGGTGTCCTTGTGTATCTTAAAATATGAAAAGTATTAGCTTACCAAGCTGATTTGTTTGTATTATATTTCAATCCTAATTTACAATAAAAGGATGTTTTCCATATGTCACTCAAAAAACTGTTACTTTTGGCGAATGAACTGAAAACACAAATTGATTGACAAAATGAATAAAATTACAATTTTTCTCAAAGTATTTCAGTTCTGAAGAAATGTTATTTTTATACACAACTTATGCAACACTTTTGTCATAAAATAAAACAAATATTTATTTCATTAATAATGCTTACTAAATGATGCTTGGTATAATCTGTCATTTAAATTACATTAAATTAACATGTTTCATTATTAATGAGTATAGAATAACACATTGAAGATTACTTATTATGATTTCTAAATAATGGTTTTTGTAAAAAAAAGTTCCCTTGTTGTGCTTATGTATTATATATTTATTGAGATCAATTGGAATTACAGTCAAAGTTTAATTTTATCCCTCTCTATTTTGTCCCCCAAAATTCAAACCCCCTTCTATAAATCCTAATAATTTATTCTTGATTTTATTCCTGGCTCGAAAATCTTGGCCCCATATGAAGGATAAAATCGAGGCTCGACGGTAAGTGTTAAGCTCTAACTTATGTTATAATTATACTTGCTCATTACGAAATAATAAAAGTTTCAACAATAAACACTAGTTCTAACGACAGCTCTAACGACGGCTCGTAAGTAACATAATTGTTAAAAAATACCATGTTAATAATTTTTAAATAATGGTAAATTATAAAAAAAAACTAGTTTTGTTGTATTTTTGGTTTATGTATTGAATCGAAACCAATCGAAACCAAGTGTATTTAACTTAAGTTTGAATTATGCTTGCTCATAACGAGATAGTCAAAGTTCCAACAAATCGTAGTTACAGAATATATTTAATTTTCCTGAAGTAATTTAAATACACATTAATGACTAATATTACAGTTTCTAATTTTCTTATTGGTCATCTCATTTATGATTAAGCAAGGTTTTGGACAACAAATTTTATGTCAAGTTCTTTTAACCCCTGCTTTCCCAACTTAAAATTAGGATAAACTTCCTTCCCCCCCCCCCCCACTAGCCGAATGGACCTATATCTAAATCTTTCACAAATTTGGGGTTATTTTAATACAATTGTCTAGATTGTTTTTTATTTTTAAGAAAATTTAATCAAAGTTGAAAAAATATAATCTTTCTTTATTTTTAAACTTGTTTATCCCTTATGTTACCATCCTTTTATATTAAAGTATTTCTTGGTGTTTGTATATACTAGTTATATTGCTTAACATTATTCATCAAAAAATTACCATGCTATTCATTTGAACCTTAACAAATAAATACAATACAAATCTATGTTGAAATAAATCAATGAAACATTATATCATGAATTTACCAAGTTATTTTTAATAACTAATAATTACATATTATAGCATCTAATAGAAAGCTGCTTAAAGCAATCAGTCCTCAGATTATTGATTGTAATAATGAATCTGACATTTATGCCACAAATTGGGTAAAACGTGATTAAACGTGAACTCATGACTGACTGTCATTCACTTATTCTGTGTTTTTGGATAAAATCAATGAATAATGAGTTCTCTTATAAGTAGTAAACAGAAAACGAATTTATTATTCATTCAAAGATTGGTCTGAAATGAGTCTAAAAATCAATGGAATTCACGGATCACTTCATTTTTTAGATGAAAAGTGGGAAAAGAGGTGTAATAACTGAAAGGAAATTCATTGCATTGGAATAAATTTGAATGCAATCTAATGTTTCCATATTAAGAATTCAGCAATTCTTCAAAATGAGCAAGATAGCAGTCAGGAATTGCAAGGGGGTTTAACAAAACTACCCTTTAGATTTGCTACAAATGCATCTATAAATAACTACTAGATCAGTTGAGTTTTTAACATATATTTTTGCAAATTATTCCAATAGTTCTTATATCCCTAAAAGTGACCTCACTGATTTATTAACTGCAAAATTAAATAATTAATTATATCGAAAAAACATTAATTCGTCCTGATGCTTTGTCTTACATTACAATTATGCAAATTTCAAAGAATATTCCTTTCATTCCGCATGAATTCTCTACTATTTTCTGAACAAATTTAGGAAAAAATTGTCTTTGAATTTAATTTCAGAAATTATCTATAAAAGATTTTAAAACAATTAAAAAATGCATTGAATTAACCTTGGTAAATACTAGGTTTATTGCACTACAAGTTTTATACAGTTATTTACTTTTGCCGTCACTTTCTGTCAAATTAAATAAAATTGGAATTCATTTAAACGTCAGTTTATTTGACATTAAATTCAATTAATTGCTATTATTATTGGTTTAACACAAACTCAACACAAACTCATTCAACGCTTATATAAAGAGATTATAAATCATTCATTCATTTCATACCAATTATTGCTTTCATTCAATAAAATCCATTAGACTTCTGTCTGATTGAGATTTAATGGGAATGACATGTAATCCTTATGGACATACATTTCAATTCAATTGTAGAGAAAGAATCAAGCAAAAATTAATTTATTCAATGGGGTTTTGGCAAGTGTCGAATTTCATGTAGATGTATCAAAATTAATTTTTACAGGAAAAGTAAAAAATACCTATCATCTTTATTCATTAGACATAATTCGATAATTTAACTGCTTGCTCAAAGCGAGGTGAAATTGGTAAATCAACCAATATCTCAATGATAGGTTAACATGTTAGTTTTATGTTTTAAAAGTCACTCAAATACACAAAAAGTCAATAGGTTACAGTCTATAAGCTGAAGCAAGATACTTTATACCAGTGGAGATACAATTGGGCTCAAAAGATATGGAAAGGTAGGTGGAAATAAAATTTCACCAAGAAATAATTTGAATTTCATTTCAACCAACCTTTCCATATCTTTTGAGTCCAATTGTATATCTCATTTTCATTATCAAAGTGAACATATTCAAATGTCAATAGTAAATATACTATTAACATAGATGCTTATACAATAATCAAGTGTATTTGCTTGTATAATCCTATTGTAAGTTAATGATCTTATATGAACAACAAATAATCTTGTCATTTTTTACTGACTTTTTGAAAAATTAATTCAATGACTATTATTATTTGAATGAAAAATGTCAATTTAAATCAATGAAGCAAATATATGATAAAATAAGCCTTGGTTATACCTATGTATAAGCCCCTAAAAGATTGAATACCTAGAACTTCTTTATACTAATGCAAAATTTTTGTTTAAATTTTAAATGTTGAATATTCTGGATGTAAAGAAATTGAGCCTCAGGTTAATTCATTAAATAACAAGTAGCAGCCACGGGGCAGTATAAGAAAATGGAGCTGGCTGGGGTAGGGGGGGAGTAAGTGAGTAGCTAAAATACTGCCAAAAATATTTTTTAAAATTAAAAAAATATTTTTTGACGTAATTTATGCTCAAATATTGTTTATGGGAACTGTTAGGAGTGTCGTGAATGTATTTCTGATGATTTTGAGTGATTTTGAAAAATTTTGATTTTTGGATAAAATCGTTTAAATTTAGTTTGACCCCCAAGGAATGTAATAACCCCCTAGGTTCGACCATTCAAAATACTCAGAATTCGATGCTTTATACATAAAGCCTTAGTTACCCATCAGAAGTCTTACCATCAGATCTATTCCATATTATACTGCTAAATTGTAAGACTTTACTTGATAAATACTGCCAATTTATTCTGCTAATGAAATACTGCAAATGAATAAAATATTTAAATAATTTATTTTGTTTTTCGCTATATTTTGTCGGTTTTTGAACTCACAATAAAATACATTCAAATTCGACAAAAATTTATTTAATATTTTCTTGAAATCTCTTTATAACAGTTTCGCCAAATTTGTCATATTTTTAGATTTTTTACACAAATATTCGATTACAAAATGAATAAAAATGAATCCTTTATTGACTGGTTGACAACCTATTGAGATAAACTTGCTCATTCTAATGATGTTGTTGACTATTTTCATTAGATATGACAAATTTGGCCAGACCGCTCTTGCACAAGGACTTAAGAAATGGTTGTATCTCTCTATTGTATTTTTATTGAGAGATAGTATGGTTAATTCAAACCACCTATAATAGAAAGTTGCCCATTTACCCCCGCCCTCTCTACAGCCAAAAAATTGTAATTAAAACCAAGGAGTTTACAGAAGTTCAACAAAATTATATTATATTAATAATCAATAAACTAATTAATAAAAGACATGATTTGATTATCTTTTAGTTTAGAAGAGAAAACAAAATAAAAATATTTATAATTTATATCAAAAAACGTTATATAAAAGAGACATCGATTCCAATGATTTCTTTGGTTAGTATATTAGGAGATAAAATAAAATCAAAGAACAAGTCTTTCTCTCGAATGAAGTTATGTTTTGATGTGAAAGTCATTACCAAAATACGTTTATTAGACCGGAGTTCCTGTACCCACACTGTCTTCGTCTGCTCTGACAGTATCTGTAACATCAGTAGTAGTGGTGTCGATATCTTCTGGTGTGCACTCGACTCGATGTCTCTTTTTGTGGGACAAGACTTGTTCTGCACTTCGTTTCCTTTGGCTTCCAGCGGACTTCCGGCCGTCAAAGAATGCTTTACAAACAATAATGTATTTTAATAATGTTTGAAACAAATCTTATCAATAAATCAGAGCTCTTGTAAATCAGAGCAATGTATAAGTGTTTACGCAAAGAGTAGCCATCATTTAAACTCATTTCTACCCATTTATACACATTTACTCAATATTTCAATTCTTAGTTATTAATCGCTTTATAAATATGTGAATCGATAGTCATTTAAATCATTTAAATGAAAATTAATTCAAATTAAATGAGAATTTGTTTCTCAGGCACTTCTCATATTAAGTACCATTAAGTTTGGAATATAATTATGAAAAATAATTAATAATTTATTTGAGATGAGAGCTCAGAATTGCATCAAATTTGAAACCATACTTATATCAAATATTTAATAAGTTGGGAACCAATTCAGTGATTATACTAAGAACTGAATCAATTGGGATAACCTATAAATGCTATGAATTTAAAGTTGACAAAAATGGGATCAATTAATGTTTAATTTGTGCAAAAGAGATGCACTTGAGTTAAGATAATGAGTGAGTCTGAGGCCAACCAAATAAAAGCAATTATTTTGAGCCTAAATTGCAGTGAAGGACACTATTTATACAATAATTTATATCTTTTAATATGAAATATATGTCTAAACATCGGTGGAGTGAATGGCGAGGAAAGAGAGAGATTGAGATAATATTATTGATGGCAATAACTAATGCTTATTAAGTAATGGCAACGAATCCAATGGAAGTGATAGTGAGTGAGAAGAATGGTTTGCATACCTGTTATCGGCAATTGCTTCGACTTTTTGACTAATTTGTGCTTTTCTTCATCTTTTGAAGTGATTTGGACAGCAAAAGAAGTTGATGGTGACTGAGAATCAGGTGCAAATGTAGCAGATGTCGAGGAGTTCCACTCAAGAACAGAGCTGACAGCCTGTGAAGGGAGCTCTGGAGGCGAACTGGTAGCTGACTGTGACTGTGTGGACGACTGTGTGGACGACTGAGCGATACTTTCATCGCTTATTTTGCATAGTTTTGTACTAACATTGAAATCTTGAGTAACGTTGGAATCAGTACTGATTTGAGACCATTCATAGCGAGGATCTGAAGAATGAATCGGTTGTTCACTATTAAAGTCAAAGTTATATTTGTTTCGATCGACTTCTTCGCATTGTCTTAATTCTTTCTGGAGGTCGAGACTGGTCTGAATGTGATCGACTTCACCAAATAGTTTGCGTCGAACGGATTGCACAGATTGTGAGCCGAGTGGTGGCCTCTGATTGGTATCTCTTGGATGCCGACCACTACCACCGATATCACGGCAAGACATTGCAAATAAGAAACCATTCGGTATCATAGGGGAGGCAGAGATCATCTTTTATTCCCAGTCTATCAGACTCTGTCCAAGCGTTCAATCCTATGTCCTTCTGGTCAGGACTAATGAGGAGTAGCACTGATTAGTAGACTGTGCAGTACATACACTAACAAACAGATTAAATACGAATATGTTATTCACTTCAAGACTCAGTTGTATTGAAGTAAAGACAGCTCTAAACTCAGGTTAAAACAGACACATATACTGAGCCAACCACTCCCAGCGCGAGCGAGACAACAACTGATTCTATGGCACAGCATATAACTCTGTTCAACTCCACTGCCTTTACTAAGAGCCGATTCTAAACTGCTTTATGTTGGCTGTGCTCTCGTGTGAGCCCACTTCGAACGCATGCGAACTGAGACAAGTGATGGAGAGGGACGGGGGGACACAGAATGAGAGAACCACTATTACTGGCTAATCATTATTCGACTCAAGAGAGAAAGAAAGCGAGAGAGATATCGACTCACCAAGGTGAACTCTCTCCTAATCTCCATTATAGAAACGCCTCTTAAAAACTTTGTCCAAATTATTGAAAGCATTTCTCAGTTTAAGAAAATATATTCTTTAGAATTAATTTTAATTTTTGGGATATTAGATGACGAGTGGGGACTGTCAGGTGTATGGGACACTTGGTTAGACCCCCGATTCACCCAATGATGTAAAAATAAATTTTAAAGAGTGGGAGAAGCGATAGACAGCACAGACTCTGCCATAGAGTGAACGATATTAACATAGCCTTATGTGAACCGAACGCGAGCGGAGGGGAAAGACAGCTCTCAGCCAACAGCCCTCATAACTTGTTTTTGTATCCCAACTGCAGTATCGTTCGAAAGAGGGGATAAGGGGTCGAAAGGGATCTGGCACTGCGACCAGGTGTGCCACTAGTGGCGATCCTAAACTTTGTAAGACTTGTTGGACAGGTAAAGGCATTGCACACCAAAGAAATGATTGCACTGAATGTGCTGTTGTGGCACATAATCGCCAAAACACTAACAAAACAGCAAAGACTGGACCAAACCTTAGAAAGCGTTTTGTCTGACCGGAGCACAAGACAGGCCTTTGTCTCCCACTCGTGCCATACTCTTAAAGCTTATTAATAAACAGAGCCGTGACTTACCTCCGATTGACTCACGAATTCAATACACTATTAATATATTAAATAATAATTTCCAGACTCTGGATACCAAAGAGGGAGAGAGGGTACGACATTGGGAGAGGGAGGGAGAGGCTCATAATTATGACTAATATGAGAAAATGTGTGGAGGAATCGGACTGAATGTCACGCATTGTTTAATCTCAGTATTATAGTCAGTATCGGAGATACCCTCCCTTCCCTTCCCTGACCGCACTTCCAATGAGTTTCTCAATAATTTAAATAATAATCAATTAGTTGTAAACTCGACTTAATTTGTATTAATAAACGATTAAATTAGGCATAAAATATGATCATATAATTGAGCAAGTTCACTTATTTAATTGATAATTACTTTTATGATAAGTATTTTTGTGGTCAATATTTATCGTCAAAACTGAAAGCGAGAAACAATAATAGATTTGAAATGGATGTAAGACTTACTTCACGGGTGAGATATCTTATAATTATTAGATTCGAGGAGATTCACAAAATTTTGATATGACGTTAACACAAAACTTTTCCGGAGTTATAACTTAAGTTAAGACAATTTAAAAGACTTTTAGATGAGTTAACTTAAGGCCAAAACGATATGAACTGAGACTACATTGCATTTCTAATGAATTAATTGCGAGAAAAATGTATTTTATATGTTATCAACAAATTCTTATCAATGATTGCATTGAAATGAAAAGTTGAAACAAAACTCAAAACTGGAGAATAAGAACTCAAATGAGTCTAACTTTCAAATAAATTCAATATTATAGCGATTATCACAAATAGGGTGTGAGTGGGATCTGCATGTGTGCCCCAAAGTGCACTTGTTTCATTTGATTGTATAATAATATTTTTTGCGCTTCGCTCATAAAAAACCGTTGATGAACCCGACCTGAAGAGATCACTAACGGCTTTCCTTTCGTTACGTTTTTCAAATTGAGTTCAATCTATTCTGTGATACGTCGACAGACATTCAAATACTGTATGCTTTATGTGATAAGAGGGGAAGTCATATACACAACGCAACCACCGCTTTATATGCCGTTTATGTTATTTCATATAAATGTCTGTCTATTCAATACATATTCCGTGCTCTCTCTCCCTCCCTCTCTCTCACACTTTCTCTCTCTCTCTCTCTCCCTCCCTCTCTCTCTCCCCACCCGCTCTCCCGATATATGAAAAATTAATGAATGCATTGGTTTTAATAAATAAAAGTTGTAATGAAATGAAAAGCACACGAAACTCAAAAGACGGCAAAAAATTGAGGTTTTATTTTGAAGGCAGAAAATAAATAATTTTTAACTAATTTATTGTTTCATAACTTATTATTTGTTGTTTTAATGGTTCACCTTTTGGTAGATGATTATCATTGAGTGAACTTTTGAGGAAAGTTAATCAAATCTTGAAACATCAGAGCCAAGAGCAAGAGAACAGCATTAGAACACTTCTATTCCTGTTATTGCAAAGTATTTCCTGTGCTGTAGTGGTTTGCAGTAGTTTTGGCTGATCTAACAAAAGGAAACTATTGGCCAAACTTTAGTTCGTAATAATTGTAAACTTGGAAGTCTGTGTAGCACTTGTTGTTGACCTATACTTATGCACACTCTGTACACACTCTGGATATAAGGGCTCACATCGGAGTGTTCTGGGGCTAAGTCGTGGTAAAAAACAATAGTCTCCTTATTTAGTAAATGCGGGTAAAGTTGGAGCATATGCTCAACGAGTGATTAAGATGTGTGTCTATGAACCATATGGTTGGGATAAATACAAATAATTTATGCATCAGACCATCAATTGAGTTAAACCCGGTTTTGGTGATGTGTCGTAACTTTTATTATGGGTTTAACACAAAAATATTGCACTCAATATATCTCTCTCTTTATGTTTCATTAGTTCAACAAATTTTACGATATATTGAAATGTAATGCAATGTATGGCATAAACCATGTATGCGATGATTGATCAACAGTCGTATGCTTTTGGTGAAGTGGTAGGGCTCAGGCCATTCACGTCTAACAAAGACTAAGCCGATGCTACGCGTGCCAAATGCTGTATTGTTTTGAGCGGCACAAACATCCAAAGTACCTGATTTTGAGGCTCAACTCAATTGCAAACCACTAAGAAGTAGTCTCTACTGGACTTTATTACACTTTTGCAAACACTAACTATTGTTCAAACCATTGGACTTCCAGTCAAATATGAAAATATTCTTTTCCTGTTCTAAACATACAAAAAACATATCATTTTTTGTCTTTCATATACTTATCAAATGTTTATTACAATTATTGTTGGTTCCAATGGTCGGTTCAGTTGCAGGCCTTTCAGTTAATGTCTAACATTGAAGGCCTTGAGTTCCGACCGTTTAATAATGTTTTGTATTGTTTTCAATATTCCGTTTCTCACAAACTCTTAAAATTATTTATTATTCAAAACCTATTCTCCAATGAGAAGCCATTGTTTTTTGTGTCGAATTGTTTTAGTTTTTTTCGCTGACTTAAGTTTTTTAATGGCTCGAAGGCATAGTCCAGACGGCACAACCTGAGCTCAACCTGAGCACATCTCATAATAACTAGTGGTAATCATAAGAGATAACATATGAAACCTCCCTCTCGTTGTTCACTATCTCTATCTATAATATTATTTTTGGCAAAAGAAAAAATGATTGCATTAGTGTTTGAGACCATTAGTAAAAATTGCAGTAATTTTGCACTCAATTCGACTTTCTTTCAATTTTACAGACATTGTGTCCAAAAAATCATTAAAACGTGAGTTACTTCTGCTCTTCAAACACACTTCAGTTGAGATTTATTTTGTGGACAGTATTTAATTATCTTTTGTCTTCTCTCAACATTTTATGGGAAACGGATAGCAGTGATCATAACATTATTACATCCAAGGGGTAGACATTCGCATAATTGAGGTTTAGGTCAAAAATGTGTTTAAACTTAATATTAGTTAAAATAAAGCTTTGAGTAAAAGATTGGAGCGGAAGTCGACCATCAGATGTAAGTCCTTGACTATCCCTCAAAGTAGCTCTAAAGACATAGTGTCTCAATAGTTAGACAATCATTAATTCAAAGCTCAGGAATATATAATTTGTTTGGTGAGAGTGGAGCACATGGGTGCACACATGAGGTGCACATCCAGTGTTTCATCTAATGTTTGATTAAATAAAATAATGGGAAGCATTGAATCGAGTAAAAGAGGGCAAACCAGGTGTGCTTTACTTTTGATAATTTTTAATTTTGTTCGCTTATGTCTAGTAATTCGTTAGTTTTGATGAGCGGTGAAAACACCTGCGCTCTTATAAACAGATTCATTGCTTTTCCACATAAATCGGGTTTTGTGTGTCCGCCCGCATAGCGTCAAAAGTGAATTAAGGTTACAATCGATGGCATGAATGTGTGTCCAGACATAGGTCTCTATTGGAGTATAATTTAATTCCGTTGGTCTTATCTGTTCGCTGATGCCTAACATCAGCTGACCATAGGTTGTGACCCACCACTGGTCCACCAGTGCATCATAAGCTCTCGACACAGATATGCATAAAACTGAAGAAAGGCGTCAAAGAGGAGAGAGAGTGAGAAACTGTAAAAAAGCCAACTGTTGTGCCGCCGATTGACGGCCGGAAAGTTACACGAATTGAAAGCATTTGAGCATTGAGTGGATTCTTGTATTACTTCTAATCTAATCAAAGATCACATCTGTGAGAATTGGAGAGAATGACCGGATGGCCACTTAGAACAGAGTAATGTACGGCCAGTGGTGTTGGCCTCAAACCACAGAGTGGTGAGTGACTGGTGAGTATGCAAGTATTGTAAGCGTGAAATGGTTGAGCACATTATCGGTAAAGTATATGTTGTGTATGTGTTGTGATTCATATTTGGTGTTGTCGTTGGGCCGCAAAATATATTCAGCCCTAAATGGCAAACGGCTATAGTTTTTAAATTTGATGAGACGTGCGCTCAAAACAAGGGCTCATTCGGCAAACAGATGTACAGATGTGTTACAATTTATAGCCATCTGCCTGTGCTGTTCCTATGGTCTGTCTGCACCAATTGGCTGATGAACAATACCATCAAAGTTAATTAAAATCCCAGCACTCAGTCCTGTAGTGGTTGAGAGTAGTCGGCACTCAACTCCCGAATTAATTGAACTAAAGTACCTCGACTTAAATCAGCCTTAAATGTTTAGAAGCTTATAATGCTATGAATGTATACCTTATTTGAATCGACTTATTCTCTACTCATGTCTCAAATGCCAATCATATGTAACTCAAATTGTGGGCTCACTTTAAACGTCACACAGAAAAGGAATAAAACAAAAGTAAAAGTTAATTACTTTGGGAAATATGAGAGTAGTCACTGTCAAGGCTATAGTCAATCATTGACTGACGGCCACTCATTACAGAGAAATTCAAATAACAGAATGTTAGGCATAAAAAAAGTTGACACAAGCCTTACAAGTGATCGATACGAGTCTTCACACAAATATTACATTTGATTAAAACCAGTAATTTTCAAATTAAATATATTTATGTATATTCACTGCATATTATTCAGGCGTCACAGCCTTTGTATGGAGTGAAGAGAGACTGGAATCAAGTGCTCGATAAATATTTTAAGGACCGATACCAACACGACTCAAGAGATCGGCAAAAGGCATCACATATGCCATACGGCACTTGACAGACCTCTTCGCCATTCATATACATATCACTCACTGCATAAACCGCTTAATATTGGACTCAATAATCATTATTTTCTGCCATATGTTTGTTAAAACACAAATAAAATTCAATAAATTCTTTATCAAAACTTCAAAAGTGGCAAAAATCACTCAAAAGAATGAGTTTAATACAATAATTGTCATCTCTATTTCAAGTGAGATTGATCTTGACAGTCAACATAACACACTATAGCACTAATTGTTTAAATAATAGTTGAGTTTTAAAGTTCAGAAGTAAAATCATCAAGGCAAAAATTTGTTGATCAAAAACTTGTGAAGGCAAAAGACATCTCTTCATTATAAACATTTGAGAATATAATGTCTATTCTTTTAATCCAAATGTTATTATGATTTTTAGGTGGACTTTATTTTCTACTTAAAGACTAATTATTTGAATAGAAAGTAAAATAACGATTAAATTTCAGATAAAATATCAAACTTTTCAACGCATGGATTCTATTGAATAATGGTTTTGCGAAAATCAAAGGCAAAGGAGTCAAACATTAATACATTTTGAATAGACTTTTGATGAATGGCTTTTGCATTGAATATGAAGTCAAAGAACGAAAATAATAGCAGACATTCAAAACGCAACTTATAATCAAAAAGGTTGTGAAAATTTGTGTTAAATTTCAATGTCAAACATATTTGCGTCAAATCAAATGTAAAGGATTGGATATTTTTAAAAAAAAGTACAAGAACAGATAATCACATTTTGTCAATAACCCTTACTTTCTATAATTTGATTGCAATGATTTTCAAGCGATAGATTCAATTCTGAGTGAATGCATAGATATTGTGCTCTATATTTATGCGGGAATTAAATGATATGCAATCGAAAGAGTCGACGTGAATACAGGTCTGACTGAAAACAAGTTAAGTATAATATAAATAATATAAATGCAATCAATAATAAGTGAATTGTGGCTAAACTTTTTTGAATGAGTTACAGGTGTTCTCAAGAAATTGAGATTTTCACCCAACTCTCCATAAACAGAAATGAGCTGAGAATTAGGCAATTGTGAAAAGGCTATGAAGTGCTCACTGGTTAGCACTGAACTCAATGTTCAAACGCTATCTTTCGATATGATTGGAGTCGCAATACATTTATGATTAACAAATGCATGCATTCATAGAAATAACATTTACATTAAATTTGATGGCAATTTGTTTTTTATTTCATTCTTCTAAGCGTTTATCAAAACATAAAAAAAGGTCAAATAAAAAGAGTTATCTGTTTTTGCATATACTCTATAAAAATAATATCATTACTGTTGAGACTGTTTTCTAAAGACAACTAATCTCCTGCTGTGGTAACCAATTAATTGTTTACACAAATTATTATATATTTATATAATAGTGTTTTTAAGGGAAAGCTTTTTAATTCGATCCCATATTTGCATCCGTTATATCGTTATCCGAGTCCTTTCAAGTGCTCACAACTTCTTATGAATCATTGCTTCGCTATTAATCTCTGGGGACTAAAAGTTTTATAACTTTTATTTGTTCATTAGATATAATTAGATAAAGTTTTTTGTACCCATCTCAATTGTTAACAACATATAATACGTATACACTTTGGGCCAAAAGTGGACTCTCGTCGGAAACGTCAATCATTTGGAGGTAACCGACAATTTGATATTTGAACCCAAATCCTAGTTTACACAGACAATAATTATTAGTGTATGGAATGTTCTATTTTTTTTATTTAACTAGCTCACACTATTTTTATTTGAGAAACTTGATTATCAATTGTTTGTTAATTAGTGAAAAAGTTTGTGAATGACACCAATTGAATGATGTGTATTAGTTAAGGTCTCTTAGAAGCTCTGTTGAGGCCATCCCTAACATTATAGTGATATGAGAATCACTTGGGAGTCATATATGAGTCCTTCTGAAGAATCCTTTGCTTCACTTAACACTTTTAATCATAAAAAGTTGTTTCCATAGAAGAAGAGAAGGAATTTTAAGCCAAAGCCCCAAAATATTTGGAAATGATTAACAAGTTTATGATTTATTTGGTCTCCAAATATATTCAGATATGATTTATTCGTATTTCAAACTCATATCCAGTAAAAGTCAATCACCAGAACCCTTTGCGGTCCAAAAATTATTATCTGACAAAATATGAATTTGAAAATGTGTTGAGAATATGATTTAATCAATTCATTACAATCATTACAATATTGGAAAATATGATTATTTTGTTTCTATTTATTTAAATTTTGGCAATGATTTGGAGACAGACATAAATTCTGAATTTGAAATTAATTATCTCGACATAAAACTCGTTAGTCTAGGCTTTTATAGATAAAAACTCAAAAGTATTTTTTTTTGAAGAAATTTTTTTCAAGAATTTGAATATAATCTCCAAATGTTAGAGAAGTGTAAGTGAGAGAAGAGTTGGGCGGAGAAAGTGGTCGTCTCTCAGAAGTGAATTAACTATTAGAAGGCTTTTCAAACTCATATCGACAACAAATATAAATGTATTCAAAGTTATGGCAACTCTTTATGTGAACATTGGCTGCGATTGACGTTTTTGACGTCGTCTGCGAGGATAGTATACAACCAGAAGGTGTGCATTAATTATGAAATATGGCTTTTCTGCCAACTCTACTGAGAGTGTGAACCAAAATTCAATGCAAACTATCGCTAAATGTCTATATTCTGTTGAAATTCTATATCTAAACAAATGAATGCAAAAGTGTTCTAATTTATGACCACATCTGCCGATTAACGCATCCTTTTATTTATAGATCTATTAACTCATAATCATCACAACAGTCTAATTTTGCCCTAATCAGGGTCCATCAAATAATATATGCCCAGTACTCACACAACCCACTCGTGGGAACTGTTGGGTGAACTTTCACATTTGTTTGTGGAATAACCAGTTTACCAATCTACTTTTATTACTCTTCTATTATTCTTTTAATTCAATACAACACTGGGAGTAGTCGACAAAATATCAAACTCTAGAATAGTTTTTCAGAGAAAGTTGTTTTCAAATATTTGTTAAATAATCTCAAAGTAAGAACTGATCACAAGTTCTCAAACATAGATAAGTGAAACATAAAAAGAGGAGAAATTGCATATAAAGCCATAAAAGTGACGCATTTCGGCCTTTCAATTGTCTATCTTTAAAAACAGGTTCGACGGACAGACTTCTCTCGGAGTCTCGCTTTTACTCAAATTTAAAATCTTTTTCGGAAATTTTCTCATTACCGGCGCAGACAGGAATTCAACTGTTTTTAGTCAAACCATGCGAAACATTTCAGGCCTTTGTGTCCATTATAGCCGTTACAGACTTTTGCTCACAAAATATTTGGTGCTTTAGAATTGAATTTTTCTATTCTCTGAAAATAGTTTTTTTTTCTTTTTTTACATTCAATTGAATTCTGATGAGAATTATGTCTTTATTTGAGATAAAGCCGTCGATTGAATTGCTTTGACTCCAAAAGTATCAAAGAGTTAAACATTGATTTTGATTATGATTTGTGTCAGATTTGCATTCAATATTTGGGACAATTTTTAAGTGGAGGTCTATAAAAAAGACAACTTTTGAGAATATAGTCCGGAAATGTGTCATTTGCTATCTCCTGGCCCTCACTTATAGATTGGAAGAGTCCCTCATATTTATATAATCATTAGCGATAATAATACCTTAATTATTGAAATTGATAAGTAACTGAAGACAGCAATTGTACACTTATTACCCTTGATAATTTAAATTTTAAGAGAAAATAAGAACAATATTTAAATAGATTTGAGTAAATTATTAAGAATTCATTATATGTTTGTATTTTTGTGGTAACAAATGAAATGGGAATACAGTCCAGTCTATGAATGTGTTGTGAGAGTGGAAAGGCTATAGTAGAGTCTGGTTGTGCTCTTTCTCCTACACAACTTTGGGTGGTCTACGAACAGTAGTATTCCCGCTGTCTTTTAGGTGCTTCTTATGTCAAAACGTTTTGCATTCGCTTCAAAGGAGAGACAAACTTGAGTTCTGATCGTTTGATTTGAAGTCAAATGTAAAATATGTCGAATTCAATAGATATGATACAAATCGTTAATCAATTTTGACTCATTTGCGAGAGAGAGAGAGAGAGAGAATTTTTAAAATTACCAGATTATAATCAAAGCATTAGAGTTAAACAGAAATCAATTTTTCTTAGATTATTATACATTTTGGAGAGAGTGTGTAGTCCTCTCCCTCTCCTTAAAAGATATTACTATAACTGATGTTTTCAATTCATTATATGTTTGAAAATAACCAATAATTAGAAAACAATTTTATATTCGTATAAAAACTCGGTTTCAGTTGAATAAAAAATCACGTTTTGGATATACATTAAAGAGAGACGGAGTTGGCTCTCAAATGCCTCTCCATCTCCACGACTAAAGTTTGATACACAACTCGACCCGTTTTCTAACGGCTGTTATTACAAAATTCCTATTCTTTTATGTTTTTTATGACTTAAGATATATACCAATCATTATCTAAGCAATCGGTTCCTCTAAGGCTCACCATATAAGTGAATGTATGTTAGGAATAGTCTAACAAATGAAACCTTTTCTTAAGTCTGAGATGAAAAGAAAGCGAAATAAAACCACAAATAATACGATGCGTGAAATAGTCGACTATTTAGCACATGTGAGACGTCGATCACTATCGGACTCACTTCTTATCATTTGTCTGAAGTTTTTTTTAAACTTTTAATGCATTTCAAATGTTTTGAACAAAACTCAAAGCTATTATAGTTATTATGATTTAGGATTCGCAATGAAAGGTGTGTCCAATACGTGAGTAAACCTCAAAATTTGGCCCGATTTACGATTTCAAAGATAACAATTAATATAGACTCAAGAATTGATTAACTTGGTTCTCCTATTAAAAAATGAGAAAAATAAAGAAAAAGCCGTTTATATATTAAGGAGAGTCCTATGAATAGGATTTATATGTTTTTCAAACAATGTTTGAAAACCATTACTAAAGACATTACGAAAGGAGTAATCATTAGAAAAGGTTCGTAGCATTTAATCAATGGATTAGATGCCGAACAGCCAGAGGACAGAATCATTTGAAAAGTCTGTGCAATGAAACGGTTTAAATAATTTTCGGTTTGATAAGAGTATTCAAAAAAATAAAAAATAATAAAAGAAGAGACAGAATATTGAATATCAATGCAATCGAATGCATTGATTCTTATTTTTGTTTCGGTAATTTTCAAATGACTTTCAATTCAAGGATAGCCTTTCAGTCGCAGACATCACTCACTCTTCTATTCAATCATTGAATTTTCAATTTGATAACAATTCTTGTTTACAAAGACATTTGGAATTCCTTTGAACCTACAGTAGAGTCGTGAACACCGATAAAATGCTATTCAAATCTAGTGATCATAACAACCAATATATAGATTTCATTACTCTTCTAACCAAACACACCAACAATTTTAACCATGTAACTTTGAAATGAAGATTTTGTCAGATTTTTACTATTAAAGGTCATTTTATACTAGGATTATTCAAGTGTATAATTTAATTCTTGAAGTATAAACCTGTATCATTTTTATAAATGTCAGCAACCTTGCTCAAATAACTTCTCCAAAGAGACTGATCCCTAAATAACAGTGCAATTTACAATAAAATTGCGCATAGTAATTTTAAATAAAAATTTTATAAAAGAAATTAATAGCGATCTTTCTATAATAAAATAGAAATCACCATGATCATTGATCAGTCACAGATCAAATATTTAAATGTTGCATATCTAGTGTACTTTGT
>JAQIWF010000341.1:0-20615 GCA_034694965.1 Ceratozetes gracilis
ATGAAAGACTCATTTGTTTTAAATTCATTTATAAAGTACTGAATACTCTTTAAAATTGTTTAAAACATTATTTTATTGTAATTCTTATAAAAATATTGACATAAAAGTGACTTTTGTTGAAAAATAGTGATTCCGGTCGAGATTCTGGTGAATCTCCCGGAATCGCTGCGCGCCTGAATGTGGCCAAAAATTGCAAACAGATAGCCTATATTTTCAAAAATTGACCTCTCCCCATTCTTAGCCACTCTCTGGCCAATTCTCTCCTTATTGCCATTTCCTTCCCAATTGGCTCCATTTTCTTGTCTTGTGTGCGATCCTCTGATAACCCCAACTCTGCAACCAATGTATTGACTATTTTCTGACCCAAACTTACATTTTTAAAGTTGAATAAAAATGCTGAGATGACCTCGACTCGAACCAACAACCACACCAGTTCTAGGCAAAGGCTCTATCCACTGAACTATTAACCCTTTATTAAAAATAATAGATTGAAAATCCTATCCTGTCCTAATGTATGTAAAAGTACTGCAAAATGTGCCAGTTCAATTGTTCAACAGATCACGATTATTCTAAGTCCGGGAGACTGCGCTCTGGCCTCAAAACAATGACAAAAATGACCACAAATTATAGGAATTGAAATTTTATTTACTATTTGGTGAAGAGATTGTCATTAAAAGTGAATTAAAATACAATAAAATTGTTATTAGAATTGAGTCGTTATTTACAACAAATAGTATAACAAATGTTTGGACAATAAGTGTTGTATGAGATCTGCCAACAAATAGTTATATACTCTTGGAATTAATAGATTTCATTATAAATTAGATAACTATTTAAGTGAATATAAATTATATATAATATCTGTAATTATATATAAATATTTGCTTCGAATGATATGCAAAACTTGGTCTTTAAAACACAAAAAATTAATGATTTTTGTATTAAAATAAAACTTTGTTTCAAATAATAACTAATTATTTCATCTATTTTTCAAAAATAAGTAAAAATGGATTAAAATTAAATAAAATACTTATTAACAAAACTTTAGGAACAAATGATTTCCAAAATAAATGACAATATTTGCAAAAATGGGTAAAAATAAGAGAAATCGTATAAAATATTCTGAAAAAATCAAAACTTATTCAAAAATACACCAAAAATTGTTCCTTCAATTTATAGAAAATATTTTCATTTCTCGAAAATAACTGCTTTTTTGTTACAATTCTATAATATATAGAATTTTTGGTCTGTTTTTCAAATACCAATTCAATAGAGAATTGACAGAAAGATCAGCAAAAATATTGAATTTCATTAAAAGTTCATTAAATATATGATAAGTGATAATAATCTCAAGAATTTAATAATTGAATAAAAGTTCTAAACCTTAATCAGGGTTACCCAAGATCTTCGACCTCAGGGGGTATTTATTGGCCAAAATCATGTTAAAGTCTCAGATAACTATCTGGCAATAGATTTAATTTGGAGAATGGAGTGTTGGGTTTACCCCCTTTGGGTAAACCTGACCCTAATTACCGGTATTTTCGAACAGCTTTTTATATCAATTGAATTAATTGTTTCTCTCATTTCATTCAATTGACATAACTCTCAGACTTAGCGGAAGACACTTCAGGAGAAGATAAGGAAATGTATTTCAGTGAAAGAGTTGTGGAAATTGAGTGCTCTTTACAATAATTGATCGAAAAATGTAATATTTTCATGAAATGACAGTTTTAGGCCACAAAAAGATAATTCAATTAATTGTTAATTATTTATATTAAAAATTGATTTCTTTCTAAAAGTTTTGTCACGAATTTGATTGTCGTTTGGAAACAGACTATAAGACTATCATAAGACTAAGAACCAATCGATTAAGACCTTCTGGTTTGCATACTGGACCTCAAATGTAACTCTCCGTATACCCACATATTGGGTCTGTCCAACATTTGCTGCCAAAGTGCGATCTCATCGCCAACTGAGTCCATCCAATCACATGACTTTCCGTCGTGTTTACCTTCAAAGACATGCCAACAGTTAATGCATTGAAAGGAGTGATTGCATACCTATTCCGAGACTGAGTCTCACCCCTCCGAGGAAGTCATTGCTAGTGATCTTGTCGTAGTCCCAAATGGTTAGTTCGAGACACCGTTCGCGCAACTCCTCTATACTAATGTCCTCGAAGACAAATGTATGGTTCCATTTGGGATTACAGGTCTTCTTTATGACCGGAGTTTTTTGTTTACCAGCCTTTGTCTTATCCGGCAATAGATAGCTATCGATTCAATGCATTAAGTGATTGATTAATCCATTAATCTTAGAGAGAAAATACTGAAAGACACTCAACGATGGGATTAAAGTCTTTTCATGTCTTTCACGAGAATTCTATTCCAGAATATTCTGTTAAATGGGTTTTCGATCATTTGATTAGACGTTAATTCGAAAATGACACGAATTTCCCTCAAAACTCATTAAATTAATACTAAAACCAAATTTAATAGCAATCATAAGTCTTTCCCCCAATTAGAAAGTCTTACGAAAGACTATTCCTGTCCTTAAACCCAAACTATTGATTAAGCAGAGAGTTATTAGAGAAGAGATGACATACCTTTTGCAGAAGGGATCAGAAGTGCCATTAGATCGAGTGGCAGTCAGATTATGAGCCTCTTTGATGAGAATATGTAGCTCTCCTTTGGCGGTCTGATTGGCAAACTTTTTGCTCCTTCTGTTACCGGTCTCCGGAGGGGTGTACTTGAGAGCCAGAAAGATGTCTCCCCTATAGATGCTTTGGTTATCGCATACTTCGAGCTAAAGGTTAACGTCTGAGTATTTTGTTTGTCTATTACTTCATGTGTTTTACCCTTTCCTGGAGTGGATACCACTTAAGACCCGGTGTTTCGAACACTTCGTGCCCTAAAGGAAGAGATACTTCTCCGAGAAAGTCATTGCGTCCGAAGATATCTGAGTGCCAAACACTGAGCCAAAGATCTCGGGTCTCGACTTCGCTTATAGTCATATAAAATTTGAGGACTTCTTCGAAGACTGGATTAAGTGTATGTTTTTTGACTTTTGTTTTGCGTTTCCCACTCTTTGTTCGGTCCGGCAGTAGATATACCTTAACGTAACTAAAGTGCAAATCAATTAAAAGATAAGGTTTTGAAATGAGCCTCAATTGAGATAAACTCACGGATCAGATCTCATGCGTTTGGTGTCGACGGGCGCTAAATTGCGACACTCCCTTATATACACTTCCATTGCACCCGCCTTATAATTATAACTGATTGAGAACAGTATCTCTCCGGTAACTACCACAGAGCCATACCGTCCCCCACCGGCAGCGCTGTAAACACTGGACAGACTCTCACTTCGAGCCTATTATTCAATTTTAGTTTAATATAAATTAATTGACTTTAAAATGAGTTTAGTTTACCCCAAATGAGGACAGACTTGTTTGGCTACGGCTGTGATACGCGAACACATTCTCTGGAACCTCTTCAGAGTCATGGCGTTCAGTGCTCTGTCCATCAGAACTGGCCAGTGATCCACGATTTGAGAAACTCTACACAATTGAGGACCAAATCATTAGTGGATTATTTGCTCAATCATTCCATACCTCAGAATAGTCAGAGACGGATATTTGTGGAACTCCACCACTTGCTGTCCTCTTGACGAGGCCATCCTTACCCCCAGAAGGGTGTCGGTTCCTATCTCTAAGTTTTCGTGGAGAGGCTCGGAATGAGTTGTCGTCTGATTTAGAATTGAAAAATATTTAATATATATTTAGATTTATTGATAATAGAGATGAAAGAAATCCAAATGTTATTAAAAGTAAATACAAAGATATTGCAAGAGCTTAGTCAGAATGAGGTCAAAACAAATACTTTTCTTGAATTTTCCTCATCCAAAGTAAACTTATGTTAACACTAAACACTATTTTTGAAACATTTGTATTTTGTTAACATTTTTTGAACTTTCGATGAACTCATGAATTGAATTCATTGAATGTTCTCAACATTTATGGACTTATTTTGAGAAACTATTAAAACTTCATTTCGTCTAAATATAAAGTTGAAGGTTTAGGCAATAATTAAGCGACGGTTCAATTAGTAATTTAAAAGTGGATATCGAGTGAAAAATTGGGCGACAATTGTGAGAACACAGAATACAATTAACACTATTTTTATAGTTTTTGATTAATTAGTAATTAGTTTCGACTCAAAAGTGAATTTTGTGCACAAATTTTGAATTCATTCAATTCGTTGCAAACTATTGTCATATTTCGCAATCAATATGCAAATCGCAGACATTAAAAGTCATTAGAGTTTTAAACAATACTATCATTAGTCAAGTCGTTAATTATAAACAAAATTAAATCACTCTTAGCTTGAGTTCACTCTTATTCAGGGTTAGCCAAGGGCTCAGCCCTACTGTGAGCGACAATTTTGAAAAATCGCCTCTTTTTATGAAAAAATACTCTTTTATCTGATGGAGAGAAACTAGTTCAGTCAACGCTTTAAAAAAAACCCCAAAATCCACTGACCTTCCCTGTTACAGAAGAACTTACAACCCTGCTTATAATCAACCTATTTTGAAATTCATAAAACAATTTTATTAAATACATAATTGGATATTTTGTTGAAAATACCCGGAAAATCTGCTGTTATAAAGTGCTTGATATTGCACCATGCTCATAAATATTACTCAATATGCGTAGTAAACAAATATTTGCTCGATTTGATGTTTTGGAAAATATTTACCCAGAATTTCATAAACACAGGAGATTTGAATTCAATATTTTTGTTGTTATACTCTTTTCTATCGGTATTTCATAATATCGAGGAATAAAATCTGAAAAATCTTTATTTTATACTTAATTCTATGCAAAACTTATCCACGAAAACATCAGAAACACGAAAATCAATAAAACTGATGATTACATAAAGGAATAGATTGAGGAAAATGTTTCAAAATCTAAAATAAATATTTGAAAAAACATTTAAATTTTACGGTCGATGAGAATGAAATCATTTGGAATTATCTAAGACTTCAATTTGTAAAAGAGTATAAAATTGTTTCTCAGTTTACTCCATGTTTTGTAAAGCAATTGTTGAACCAAATTAAGCGACACTTAAATAATTGGGTAATAAAACTGAATTGAGAAGAATAAACAAAAACTAAAGTAAATCTTTTGAATTCTTCTTTTAAACTCATTTTATTCTTGATTATTAAAAAATCAATTAATTTTCTATTATAGACTAGACTAGGTAGTCTAGACTTTTGAGTCTAGACAGTTACTACAATTATTAGACTACTTTAGTGATATGATTAAATCACGAAACCATTTTTGAATACTTTTCGGAGAAGATTATTATTTATGAAAATCCTGTCAAAAGACAAATGAAATTCTCGACGAAAATCCATTTCGTTTGTGTTTTTCAATAAACTCCAGAATAAATTGTTATACCCTTTCAAATCATTAATCTTAGGACTTAAGGGGAGAGAGAGAGTGAGAGAGAGAGAGAGAGAGAGAGAGAGAGAGAGAGAGAGATCTTATATAAGAATTGTAATCAATCTTAATATAGTTTGCGTTTGTTTAACAGTTTTAAGAGTGTAGTTGTTGTCCATTCCTCTCAAAGATTGAAGAGAACAGACATAAGAAGTGATACTTAAGTAGATATCCTTAGAATCCGACTGAGTATTGTATTTCTCGAGAGCCATAAAACCAAATATGAAAAGAGATGTAAAGAACTTGAGATAAAATTAATGAAATCATCGATTATTTAACTCAAATCAAGATATATGGCATCAAATCTAATACTATTCCGAGTGTTCAAAGCCGTGGATAATTTGGGACCAATTCTCGGCTGTCTCTTAGTTACGTTCATATGGTGTGCCAAACAACCATCAATTGCTTAATTAATTTTATTTATTATTGTCAAATTTCCAAGGTTCTAATTCACAATTAGTCACAAATGCCGACTAAATTGATTAAGAATAGCCTGAGAGAGAGAGAGAGTATCTTTTCACCTTGATATTGAGAAACCTCAAAAATTAAAATTTTTCTAATTATAATGGATTTATTGCCATATTATGTCAATATTTGACGCAATTAACATGGAGAACAAAAAAAACAATTGAATCTTACGCCATTTGCACAGGTATTACATGCTATTTGTGGACTTTCTTCTCCATGTCTACTATTATTACATCGCATATGAATTGAAGCAAAAAGTCTTAATTGGATTCGCATTGCAATGAAATATATTGAATGACTGTCCAAATGAGAAGTCATTTGATTATTAATAATATTATGGATTTCTGGGACTTCACAAGAGAGAGAGCTTTGGGCTAAATGTTATTCAAAGCCAAATATAGAAATGCAATAAAATAGGGATTTGAGACATCACTGAATAGTAGATGAATCAAACATTAATATATCGATTGGTGAAAATTTGTTTTATGCCTCGATTTAAATGAAATACTCTCAGGAATTGATTAAATGTATAGTTAAAGTAAGAATTAGTGAATCAAACAGTGATTATAAAGAATTTACTAGCTTAAATGACAAATTTTCAGTAGACTAATCACATAATTTTTATAAATGAATAATATAATAAACATGGTGCAATTGCTCTTGCACAAGAGCTTGATATCTATTAGAGCTCAATTTTAGAAAATTCAAATTTTAACTTAAATAAACTGATAAAAGGTTTTAAAATTGAACCTGATACAGCTGTTGCACATTCATATATACCTTTGAATAACACCTTTCATGTGAATGTCTATGAATATTATTATCAATATTTGTGAAATCATTAGAATTATGCGAAACAACGAGGAAGTGATTTCACACTTTGATGACTATAACCTCGAAATTATGACAAAAACAATACAATATTTTCATTATTATTATTTCCATTCCTTACAAAAAGTGTTGAACTGAATAACACGTTAATCTAAATTCAATATTTTAATAGACTTCTTGTCTAACGCTTTCAAACTAAGAGTTTTAGTTTTAGTTTAAAAATTAATTATTAAAACATAATTAGTCGTCAAATATGAATAGAAATGATTCGGCTTATAATGAATTCATAAAAGATAAATGAACTTTGAAACATATTTAAACTAAAAGGCGTTTTAATTGATTCGCCGCATAAATGATAGCGTGAATTAGCCTTTTGTCAAATCCATTGAAGAGGAGGAGGAAAGGTATACAAACTCATAAAACTGACCTAATTAATTTTTTGACTGAATGGTCGCATGGTTAATTGATTACCTATTCTTTTATCTTATTTTCAAAGATGACTTATTATACCGCGTATTGTATGTGCTTTTATTCAATGAATTTTTGGATGAATTATAGCCCAGAATGAATTTGTGTCTCAACTCGGAAGAAGTCAATCGTTGATTTGATTTTGGAAATCAAGAGATTATCACTTGAAGTGATTCCTAATGCAATTCAAGTCATTAAAGGCTGAGAAAATTATATGCGATTATTCTGTGTGAAAGGACAGGCGGCTGAGTGCGCCCCAAATGAAGCGAGTAAACTTTTACGATGAACTTTGTATTAAACAGCCCACGATCACATTGATATAATTCACAGATAATTGAATTTCGAGAAATAAAATTGAATTTCGGGATAAATTTAGAATATTTTTTCTCATGAATTACTTCGAGTGTATTTGTGATACAATATTTGAGAATTAAATCTCATTTCAGTCATTGTTTTATAAGAATTAATGTAATTTTGTTTCTCACAGTAATTGAAATACTTTTTTGGTCTTTATTTCATTTGTCATATCGACGGAAATGAATTCAATAAGTAATTCAATAAAATTTAAGGGAAATTAATTCATTCCCTTTGAAATCCACGTATTGCTGGATAATAATTAATGAAAGACTTTAATAATTAACCATAAATTAGATTTAATTTTTAGATTCAAATGGAAAATTGTGAGAAGGAGTAAGAGCTGACAAAAATCAATTTCAGGTGTATCTCATGTCAGGTTAACTTAAACTCAAGGATAAACAAAAAGGAGTTTTCTTGCAATTAAATCAAACGCTTTTCTCTCGACTGATAATCAAGTTATGACTTCCGCTATGACTTAAAAATAAGTTATGGCGTAAAGAGAATTAAATTACATTAAAGTAATTAAATCGCAAAAAGTGTTCATTAGATCAGTTGGCGTCCAATTTGAGACAAATTATGAAATTTCTAAATAAAGACTAGTATTTAGGTTTAACACAAATAAAGTTTCTCGAGAATATTTCTAGAAAGTTACTCTAACAAAGTATTACTTGTTCAGGCAAGAAATGTTCTCGTCTATTGGAAGCCCTAAAGCTGTATAAATCTGCATAAAAATAAGTTGACAAGAGAAAATTAAGTAAAGAAAGTTGTCTCCGGAAATTTTTAAAGAGTTAGTGAAGTATAAATATTATTGCATGGTTACAATTACATCTCCAATTATGGTGAACACCTATACTTAGCCTCATATTTCCTTATACATTTACTTATATGGGAGGCCAACGTTATCTTGCATTAATGTGAGCCTTATGTAGTCTGTAGACGAGGTAGTTTCTCCGGACTATTAATAATTTGTTGAAATATTTTTCCAAAAATAAATTCTCTCTATTCTGACCCCGACTTGTATTATATATAAAATAATTATTAAAAGACATTAATAAATAACTTTTCCATTGATATGAATTTGACACTTGAATTAATTAATTAATTGTAACACAAACTGAGGCTATTTTTGTTTAAAGGGGGTCAGCCTAAATTCCCCCTTATAACCTTAAAATCAATTCTCTAATATTCCTCCCTGTTAGCAAAGAGCTTGGGAAATTCTGTCTTAAATCATTGTGCAAGGTTAGAACCTACAGATATTTTATTCATAAAAGATATGACTATAATTATATTGTGATAATCATATTTGGGTTAATTTAAATTCATAGTTTGAATCATCAATCTGTGATAAAATTCCATTGAATGCGTGTTAACATGCTAATATTTGGGTTAAAGCCATGGGAATCTAATTGACATCAAGTATTCAAATGAGAATAAAATAAAAAGTTTTTTATTTAATATTCGCCATTCGTCTCAATTTTTCGCCGATTATTCAGGAATTATCGTTAGTCTCATTTGAATATCTTGATTGAACTGTCTATTCATTCAAATCCTGGTACATTTCATTCAAAACACGTTAACATTTTAAAAATCAGTAATAATTAGCGACTTTCGGCAAAAGAAAAATCAAAATAAAACTATTAATGAGAATCAAAAAAGAATTATTTGAAATTCAAATAAGACTTTTTGCTAATCAGAGATATTTTGGAAAATCATTGAAAAAATTCTTAACAACCAATTAAACTCTTAACGAGACTTCAATTGTTATTTACAGTCAAAGCCATCATTAAAATACCAGTGCTTTCTGGTTAAAAGCTGGGGTTATCCAAGGGGGACAGACTAAAATCACCCTGTTATTGAAAATGTTGAAAATTTCCAAGTATTTGTATAAAAGATAACACTATTTGATATGTCTAGGTTGAAATTTTACCACATAAATCACCCTATTCTGCTTGACAGCAAATACCTTGGAGCCCCTGGTTAAATGCAATCCAACTATAAATATTCAAATTAGCTTTTTGTCAGAGAATTAAGTTTTAATAAATGACTTTTTTGTTTCTGAGAATAATAAATTGAAATATTCTTGCTCTTATTCAGGGATATCTCCAGGCTATACATCGATAAAAAAATGGTTAAAGAGATGAAAATTGGAGAAAAATAAGAGTTGTGTTATTAAAGTCATTAACTAATTTTAGGTTACATTAACACAGTTTTAATCTCATATTTCTTAACCGCAGTTCTGAGAAATATTTGGGGAAAACAAAAATTGTGGTAAAATAGCAAATCGTAATTATGACAAATAAGTGCAACGACAGCACCGGTGGCGGGGAATGGATATCCAATTATTAATAACTTATTTATCGACCAAATAGTCGAAACAAATGCATTTAATCTCATATTTGCAGCCTTACAGCAGATATAACCTCTTCATTGACTCAATCGATATTATGTAACACCGATTGAAAAGAAGAAAAATAAACAGAAAAACAAAAATTCATTTGTTATCTGAAAGTAACAAAAAATGAGTTTTTAGTTAATTGATTGGAATCGCAATGAATACCAAAATTAAAAAACAAAACCTTTTGAAACCCTTTCCAAGAAAGAGGTTTCGAAGACAATGACCATTAAATTGATTACGAGAATAATGGGTCGAATCGAGGGATGAATTACTGAGTGAATCATATCAGGTTTGGCCAAATTTAAGGGGTCAGGGGTTTAGGGGGATTTGCATAGCCATAGTAGGTTTGCCTATAATTTGTTAAAATTCAGGGAGACTTTTGGCTGATCTCTTGTTGGCAAACACTGAATGAAATTCCAATGAAAAGTGTTATAAAAGCGATGCTTCACTGACTCTGATATTAAAATATCCAATTCTTGGGGCAAAACATTTACTAATAGAAAGCAATCATAAGATGAAAAAACAATTTAATATCTAGTAGTCTGTGCTCTACCACATCTCAAAATAGTAAATTTAATCACTTAATGGAAAATTTAATTTTCATAACTATTGCGAACATTACTCCAAAAAAATTCAAATGTATTTTTGATAACATTATTAACGTCTGACATAATACTTATTTGTGAAATCGTCAAAAACAAGACAGGAATGTAGGAAATGAATGAAAACAGTGGTAACTGACATAAATAGAATACTAGATTACTATAAACAGTGCACAAATATTTTTATTCAGAGGACTGGTTCTTAAGTAAACTTTGTTTAGACGATTGGAATCGATAATTATGTGACTTATAATTATTGTGTCAAAAGATATCGAATTAATGTCTTAGAGAATAATCAAACTAAAGATCTTTGCTTTGAATTCGATATAATTATTGCATATTTTGTTCAGATCTATGATAAATGACATATCTTTGAAGAAACACTTTTCCACACAATATATTGTATAAATAGTGGTGTAATCAAGGAGAAGTGAAATTACATGTCTCACATTATATCTAAGTTATATAGAGGATAATTTGTTTGATCTAAATTACCACTAATCTTGGTTATACCTGATTTAATGAGGGAGAAAACAACTACTTGTGTAACAAATGAAATATAAAACCCATAATTGTATTGAAATGAAAAATAGGAAAAATTTCGTATTCCTAGTGAACGACAGCCACAAAAACAATGTGTTTGCTATAGAGTTACGTAATTATAAGGAAATATCAAATTATGTGACAAAGTGAAAACAAATGGCAAAACATGTTATACAAAACAAGGTCGTTTAATAAGTGATCAAAATATTGTTTAATAAGGGAATTAGGTTTTCAAGTCTTCTTTCATTAGTGCCTTTCACACAATGAAAGTGCGTTTACATAGAGGTATGTAAAATAAATAGGACTTGAATTAAACAATAATTATTAAATGAAGGGATAATTACATTCTTCTCACACTCTGTCCGCTATTCTTAACACAGAATGAAAACGAAAGAACAGAATTATAATAGGATTTCATCTGTTTTTTCTGCGATAAGTATTTCCGCGAACGTTATGGAAGTCCTGTTTCTTATCCTTCAGAGTACGGAATAAACAGAATAAATATTGTAATTGGATTTGATGTAAGAGAAGGAAAGCCCATTACTTCTGTGTGAGTGCATAGGGCAAAATATTAAGCAATGTGAAGAATGTCTTGCTTAAATATCTATTGTTTGGATTTATAACATTAGTCAATATTGCAAATAGTTTGAGATATTTTGGTCTCAAATCTTCACATTAATTCAAAGCCTCTATAAATATATAAAGGGTTGAAAAACGTTTCATTTAATTAAGTGAATGTTCAATCAATTCACTGATTGTGTCAGAAATAACATTAACTTTCATTTAAGGCTTTTCCTAATATTGGAGTTTGAGATTATGGCCGGAAGAGTTGTATTTTCGTTTCGCATGAAATACAAATACAGAACTAATTTTCTTATCAAATGGTCGACAAAATTATAGCAATTTATGTCTTCTATAAATAAATAAATAAAATTCAAAGAAAAATATTTTTCAATCGATTAGAGAATTAACACGAAATTCAATGACTGTCTGAAGCTTTCAATTAATCTGACTATTGATGCGACAAATCCTAAGTAATAGACTGAATGGTAGGGAACGGTAGACAATAGTCAAATAGGGCTGACTATATATTTGCTGTATATGTGACCCATATTTTGCGACTCAAAAATATAAGTCAATGTTATTATTAATCACACAATTAGTGGATTTGATCTCTTATTAATCCAATGAAGAGAAACAGAAAAAGTAATGATTTATTGGAGTGCAGCGAATGTGAGACATAAGACATATAAGACTTATAATCACATCATTTGTTAGCATTGAAACTAACGATCAGTTTTATTAACGATTCCATACACTTAACGCACAAATGTATTGCAATTTTTGGCATTCAGTCAAAGACAGGAAAGACTGTGATTTGATTAACAGATATTCTGTGAGCAAAGCAACCATTTCTTGATATTATGTGCTCTGAATTTTGTTGAGAAACAGGAAAAAACATGTCTTTCACTAATTATTTCACTTCTGATTGAGTCTTATTTTTGTTTTCATAAACGTCTCATATTCTGGTCAACTGTCTGTCAAAGTCTTATAATAAATACAAATATTGAGATATGAATAAAATTTGGGTCAATTAAGACGTTTTTTATTCTTTGTAAAAATAAATGAAGAAATATATGTTAGAAATAAAGAGGATTTTAACATATTTTCACACTTGACTCCCAATTAAGCCCTTGATTTGTATTAAAACCATTCTTTGTGTGTCAGCAAAATGCGAGCAAAAATGATGTTTAAATTCTTGGAATACTTTCGTATTGAATAGGATTTTCATCAAAAGTTTTCAAGAAATGAGTTTAGAGTCATATGACATAGAAATTAAGTTTTCATATAAGACCTCAAAGGAATTGTATTACAAAAAATGTAATGAATTTTGGAGTCTCTGTATTGACTCAATTTGTTTGTGATATTTATGAGAACTTTTTGTTTCATTTATTTTTACCCGAAGTGGAGATAAATTGTATTCTTTAACCTTAACATTGAATTAGAAGCGAATTGAAAGGAAAGACATGAAGAGAAGAATAGGAGAAGAAGTCTGTAAATAATTAATGAAATATTAGTGAAAGTGAGGAACAAATAACAAAAGAGTAGTCTTTTGCACAAAAGAAATGAATAATTAGATAAATACCTCCGCGAAGTGCTGTTAGCTTTCGTAAGACACCGGATGTGCTGAAGAATGAGCTGCGACTCCGGTGAGGAATGCTGGGCGGCTGTAATGGCTGTGCTCTATGACTTCGGTGGCTGAGCGGCAGAGAACCCGAACGCGAGCCGTTGAACACGTCGTCGGGAATGTTTGGTGAACTGAATGATATTACTTTAGCCGGAGAGCAGTGGGAGGAAGAGGTGAACAGTCGCTTGCTTTGAGGCATAGTTCTCGACGTTTGTATCACTTCTGAAGCACAGAGTTCTTCGTCTACCTCTTCGATGGTCTCCGATTTCAAGAGTTTCATGTGAGGCAGTGTTGACACAGAGTGCGCTCTCACGGATGTACCGGTGCTCACACTCATAGCACTACCACTCGAGTCGTCTAATGATTTAATACTTTCTTCGCTCGATTTGAAAGAGTAATATCCGGTGTCTCTGAAGGCACTCTTATTGCAAGTAGTGTCCAATTCTGATATATTTCCCGCAGACTTTGTAGTACAGGCACTGGGTTTTGCCTTCGCGGGGGCTGTCATTAAATTAGCGACCAGTAAATTATCTTCAGAGGACGCCTTTTCCTTAGCATTGAATGATTTTCGCAATGAGTTTGATGTGAGGTTAGCGTCAGCTTCGGGCTCGTCGTCCACTTCATCGATGGCTAATCGAGAAGTAGATTGAGTGCCGTCCGAACTGATCTCCGAAGTGGAAGCCGTGGCAATGGTGCTGAACCGGGCCTTAACAGTCTGAACACTGGACACACTATCACTGCTAAAACTCCTATCTTTGAGCGAATCAAAAAGAGGGGACAGACTCTCAGTTCGACTATTCATAGAATCATCGATTTTGACAACAGTTTTGTGTCCGTTAGGTATAAGAATGGGTGCTATCGATGTGTTGCTTCCTGTGCTTTGATTTATTATCAGTGAATTTGATGGCATTTTATGTCTAATTTCTTTGCCGTTGACAGTGATTTCCGATGATTTATTGGGTGTCGGCATATGTTCTATAGGAATGTCCTCAACATTGGTCTCAACATTTACTTTGTCGTTATTTTGCTCTTCAGCCGCCTGTAGTTTACCGAAAAGTGAAATACGTGCCTCCCAGCTCTTAAGGGAAGCCCTATCCTCATCAGATGAGGGTCGGGCACCTATATTTGACTCATTCAAAACTGCGGTATCTTTGGCCGAACTGTCCAAAAGTGCGAATAACTCTTCCATTTCATGGGATATTTCAGATTCAGTGGGCGTGTGGTCAGAATCATCGTATGAGGGTATACTAACGCTGGCGGAACAGGTAGTCTCTGAGCCTGATTCTGAGGGTGGCTTCTTTTTTCCACCCAAACCACTCATTTTGGGACTGCATTCCCCACAATCACTACTATCACCACCGAAAGTATCCGAATCTAAGACCGATTGATGATTGAAAGGCGTTTGACTGGACTTACGGTCACGAACTGTTGGTGGGGTTGAGGCCGGGCTCGAGCTCTTGACGGTATGCATGAGAGCAACGATTTGGTCTCTTATATACATCCGAGCTTTGGCCACATCAGAGACCCCATTATTAGAAACAGTGACCAAATCGGCTGACTTTTCCTTATCAATGAAAGCGATTTCCGTTAACTTTTTCAATGAGTTCATCAGTTGTTTGCAGATATAAACAGTTTCTTCAGATACCGTTGAGTCAGAGCTGGCATTAGACCTGTTGGCCGCACTTCTGCTCATTCGACCCACTTTGCGTTTGTCACTATTGGGGCTGTTTTTAGGCTCTTCATCATCACTCTCGAGAGTGTCAGAGCCATAATCACTGTTATTGCTTCCAATTGTGGAACTACTGGTATAAGTGCTGTTACTGTCACTACTGGCTGAAAGGTTGGCCGGAGATACCGCTTCCATTAGTCTTGCGATTTGCGACTCAAGTATTTTCAAAGAAGGCAATGGATTGTCATTCTTGACATCCACTCCATTCTCATTGACTGTCTCTTCCGAACTGTTATTTATTATATTTTCGGAAGTTTTTTGCTGTCCATCACTTCCTGAGCTGTTGGCAGTCAACCGGTTAAAGCCAGACATTCGTGATAAGAGTCGGCTCATAAATGTCTTGACCTCTTCATCGCATTGAAGTCTATCTTTACTGCCAACAGATATTTCATTGGACTCACCAGAAGATTGTTTGCAATTTATTTCAATGATATTCGAATCAATTATTTCTTTATTTTCTGATTCTTTCGGTTCATTTGTGGTCAAGTCTTCAGTTTTAGAAGAATCCGATTCACAGTTCTGTGAAATTTCTATAACATGTTTATTGTCCATCACTTGAATCACTTCAATAGTTTTGATGTCACTATTTTGTGGGACATTTGTGTTGCACTCAATTATCTTTCTCTTCAAAGTATCACAATTTGGTTCATCAAAAGCAGTTGATATTTGGCCCTCACTTTGTTGGTCAAGGAGTTCCAGCGATGGTTTTGAAGAATCGCAATCACTTTCATCGGCAAATTCACAGTCGTCGGGGTAATTGAAAGCACCCGAACCTAACAATCCTGTCGTGAAATACTTTTCTAAACGACTCGATGAGAGATAAACCTCTGTTTCAGTAAAGTCTGCACTCATTGCAGGTTCCGATTCGGAATAACTGTCGACACTGTCCTCACTTTGATACCAAGAGTCGCGTTTGTGCTCTTCAGAGCACGGGTTATGGCTCACCGAATAACCAAACATTTTGTCGGTCTCTGTATTGGCTTCAGAATCACTTTTTGGCGAAGAGGGACGGGTAGAGTTGCGGTCACTTTCCTCACAACTTTCCTCCACAATAGTATGTAGAGAATAAGCTAAGGGGTTCCCATAGACAGGTTGTGCTCTTGGCATATAATTTGTGTTCGGTGTAGAATATAGGCCTTCCTCTGAAGAGGTAGACCCATCACTGATGTGGCCATTCTCCAATTCCAAGTCCATATCATCGCCCGAACAACGGATATCAACCGTTGATTCGTCTTCGAGGATATGGTTGTTGTCGTCAACCCATTCCTCGTTATCGGAAAAGGGAGACATACTGGCGAAGTGGGTATAGGCCGGAATCCTCGTTGGAGTCCGCCTGTCCTCGTCACTCAACTGTTCCTCCAGTGAATGAGTGTAGTACTTCTCCAAGTTAGAAACAGATCTCTCTTCGGGGTAGTCTTCTACTTCTACCTCTTCCTCCTCTTCTTCTTCGGTTTCGGCTTCAATGGTATCACAATTGAAGATATTTTTGTCCTCCAATTCCTCTTCCGAGGACTCTTCAGACGGAAAATCGCATATATTTTGAACTGTTTGAAAGTCTTCCGCTTTTAAATGATTAGTGGAGTGATAGTCATTTGAGGGAATAATAGCACCGGTAGGGGTTGTAGTAGGGGTTGTAGAAGGGGTTGTAATTGCAATGTCTTGTTGAGAGTCAATGAGTAGATCAACAAAATTGATATCATTGTCATCAATAGTGATAGACGTCAAGCGTCTGATCTCTTGATTGGCACAAATGAACGCCTGATTCAAAACATTTTGGCAAAAGTGTGCTATACTTTGAGCACCAGTCGAGTGACTGTTCTGTTCCTCCGGCTGTTCGCCAGAGGAGTTATTATGATTGGTTGAGGTTTGGGCGCTACTGGCGGTGCTCTGCATAGCACTCATTGATAGTGCACTGGCATTAACTCGTTCACAGGCCATGTCTTTGTCACAGGCGTCACAGGCATCACATCTGGTCACTGATCCGTATAAATAATAATAAGATCGCGATCTGAAGCCCAGACCCGCGATCGTTGCGTCGAAGTGAGCACTACTGATATGTCGAGTGCCACCAACACTGGCTATACTACTACTACTGGTGATGGCCTCAAATTCGTGTTTTTCACTCAAATCATATTTAATAATAATATGATTATTTTCAGGGATAGCACAGCTCTGGTGCTCCTGTTTCTCATGTTTCACTTCTCCTGTTATATGGGTTATAGAGGCAGAGCCCGAGCCACCAATATTCCAATGAAATTGTTGGCCATCAACACCACTACCATATGCCTGTTCAACAGGTCCTCTCCTCTCTCCTAGTGGTGTGAGTGTTGGGGAAAGACCTAAATCATGATTTCATACACAAATCGTTATAAAAAGTAATTTCAAATTTATTTGCACTTAATTTCAACTTAAATATAGGCAACGCTTTAATATCAATACAATCAGAAAAATTTCTGACACTTTTTTAACACTTAATTTCAAAATCTAATGACTATTTTGAGTGAAAAGCCATGAATTTTCCTAAATTCAAAACTATTGGTTCAATAAGAGTCTATTTTTTGGGTTAATACGAATTTTTACACTTTTTTGGTTGGAAAAAATGAGCTTCGATTTAGAGAGGGGTGAAAATTGAATGTTTGAATCGAGAAATTTGTTTGATCTCCGAGGCTATCATTTGTAACAGATTTGATCCAATCTTTTCCGTGTCTCATAAATATTAGTCAGTTTTAATGAAGTATAGAATTTCACCCAATTATAAACTATTTCAATAAAAAATAATGAATTGATTGAAATGATTGTGATTTCACGTCAGGAATAATGAAGCGAATCGTAGTCTCGATAAATGTGTCCACAGATTGAATTGTTTTGATTGAAGTCTTTTGATGGCTTTCGAAACAAAAGTGTAATTTCTATGAGTTTATTGAAGTCATTGCATATAAAAGAGTGCCAGAAGTGTTTTGTTATTAAATAGACCACTCTCGTTAGTCCCATTTAGCCAGGCATGGCCAACAGTCATTAGCCCACAGTTTCATTTAGACAATATCTTTCACAAAATTATAAGCTTTCAATCAAACAAAAAGTAAGATCAATTTCTCTGGGCTATTGAAACTTTGCAAAACTTGATAGGTATTGAAAACAAAGCTCATGATGAGTTGAGTGCTCATCTCTGCGTTGGCACATATTCTAATGTAAATGTTATTAAAGTCCTTTAATGTATCTGAGATGAGATTAAATATCTTTATTCATAACTTGAATAAATGAATAGCTTATGAAAAGCATAAATGAATTGATTGTCAGTTGAATTAAGCCCTGAAAAGCGTTTTTTCAAAATGTGATTCAAATTTTCTATTTATATTCGCATTATTTTTAGTGAAAATGAATAAAAACCTAATAAAAGTCTCCAGCATTTAATTAAATGTTAATAATAGCATTAGATTCTCGCTTGAATAGATTGGAGAATAAATTGTATCCAGCTATAAATTGAGCAGACATTCTAATAATAAAACTACTAATAAATTATAAAAAATAGGTTTCATTGCGAATATAATTTTGAATTCAAATTTTGTTATTAATTCAAAGTTAAATATATTATTAAAATTCTTGTTATTTATTTTATAAAGAATTTCATGAATTTTAATATTTTATAAAAATCAAAAAAATTTATTTCGCAATTCATGTTTGAATTATAACAAGGTTATCTAAATATATAGGGGGTCAGGGGGTTTTAGCAAAACATATTTACATTTCCTTAGATATAGTGTTAAATACCAGAAAGTTATCCAAAAAGGGGGATTTTTAGCTACCCTGGCTAAATCATAATTATAATAGACTTATATTAAACCTAAGTTATAGTTATTATGAGATAATTCAAAACTGATTTCTCAATTAAGTAACAAATAAGTAGGAGAATTAAGTTTAATATCCGGCAAAATAAACATTATAAAAATGCTTATCTTTCATATAAAGTGTGTCAAACATGAATTGAGTCAAATTTTGCTATGAATTCACATTTTCTTTTGATTAAAATAGTTATTCAATTACTGTCGGCTTAAAGACTAGAAAATCAATTAATCAAAAAAGTCTGAAAAAGTCAATTAAAAAGTAAAAGGCTTTTCCTGATGTAATTGACCACTGGATGGATAGACTGACAGATTGGAGAACTCAGAATAAATTTCGATTTCTATTCATTCTCTCATTGAGTGGAAAATAATGGAGAGATCTATGAGAAATAATCCCAAATAGTGAGACAAAATTGAATTCTTCCCCCTTTTATTGAAGTTCACAATCGAAGTGAAATTGCATTCTTTCGATAGAGTACTAAGTGTTGAGTCACAAACCTGTGCGAGTCGGCAGAGCTTCGGCTCCAGAACCAGAGAGCAAACAATCAACTATAAAACCAGAAACCGGTTATACCTGAAGATAAACACACTATCAGACCATAAACTGCATCAGCACTGGTTGTGCTCTGCAGGCACTGAACCGAAGAAATGCATTTTTTTGCCTCCAATGACACCACTCTTCATAATAACACTACACTTATGTTATGAGACTTTCTGCGAATAATCCAAATCAAGTGCTGCACAACAATCGGAGAAAAGCATTTTTTAGGAAGTTTTGTGATGAAAAAGTATTTCTCTAAAAGGACTGCCACCCCTTTCCCTTGAAAATGCTTTCAATACACACCGGAGTCAATGGATGTTCGGTTGTTGTAAAAGGCATTCGCCTTTTGGTAACTAATGTCTTGAAATAAGAAAACAAGAAAACAATACATTCTATCGTTTCCTTTCAAATAATATATTCACAAAACAATTGACTGATTATATCGACTAATTGTATAATAATTATAATCATAAGCAACACAAAAGTGATATTTTCATGAAAAATATGAATAATGACTGCAATAACTCTGAAAACATTACTCTTACACTCATTACAACCTATTCTTCCGACAAAAGTTATTAAACTTTTTTGAGAAACCTTTCAGAAAAAATAACTATTATTTTCTGTTAATGTCATTAATTTCAAGTTCACTGAAATGAGAATTTTTTATGGGTTTCCTATCAATTATCTATTAAAATAAATATTATTTTTTACGACTGAATTCTGATATGTATGTTAGGCTGTGATTAGGAATCCGGGGTTACCAGAATAGGCTCTCCTCCCCTATTCAATGGAGGCACACATTGAGGCTAATAAAATAGGTTATTCTCACAAAGAATTTTTCATTCAATCACTAAAATAACACAAAACATAGTATTAAATGACATTTTAGGCATTCACTTGAAACATAAATCTAATGAATCCATAATCTGTCAAATAAATTATTGATTGCAATGAATATCTCAATGAACGACACAAATAAAATCTATCGCAAAGACTACCTTTTAATCAATTCCTTTGCAAATAATGATAACTCTGTCACACCTATTGATTAATTATTAGAATTACTTAGAATAAGCTCTCTCTCTCTCCCCTCTCTCTGCCTCTCTCTCTCTCTCTGCCTCTCTCTCTGCCTCTCTCTCTCTGCCTCTCTC
>JAQIWF010000342.1:0-20602 GCA_034694965.1 Ceratozetes gracilis
ATTGTTTAAAATGTTTTATTGAAAATTATATAAAATAAGATAATAATTAATATTATGATTAGACTTAATATTAAATCATATTTTCACAAACATTAGGCTTATATTTAAGGCACTCTATGTATCAGCCAAAAGGGTCTAACCCTTTACTCAGGGAATAAATGGTTTATAATGTCTTAAAGTATAATACAAATAAATTATGAAAGATTAAATATGCATTCGAGTCTAAAGCATGAAATGGTAGTTCATTTTATGGGATTTTCAAGACTCAAACACACGTATGGAAGGAATTTGTGTAAGAGTAAGGCGTTTTGATTTATTTCAGAAAACGCCTGAAATGAGCAAAAAAATAATTAAAATATTTATGCGATTCTTTACATATGATTCTTAATATTGGGCTACAATTGCATTGAGAATAATAGTCATCAAAATTATTATTATTATTGGGCTGTCATTCGAGAGCTAAGGCTGAGGACTAAATAGGGTTATGGAAGACAACTAGTATTTTGTTGCTATTAATCATCGAATGTATGAAATATCAGAGCACTCGACTTGAATATTAAGGCAATCAATTGATTCGCAATATAATTATATATCGATTGCTTATAATTATATAATATATGACAGAAATGAAGAAAGTTTTTGCTATTTTTCTCTCTACTCATTGCTCAGTCATTTGAGTCAAATATCAATATCACTGATAAATATATTTATAGCATCTCTTCATTCATAAAAAAATGAGATAATCGTTAGAATTAATTATCAAAATATTTATATAAAATACAGATTCGAATATAAAAGTAAAATAAATTATTTTTAGTTAAATAATACAAAAGTCGTTATCTAATGGACTGTTATTATAGTTATATTGGTCTCAACTTGGATTTGATTTGATAAGAATGACCTCGCTTCGTTTTTGCACTTATTGTTCACTTTCTTAATTGACTTTTTCTATACTTAATAAACAATTAGTTAATTAACAAATAGTTATTTCAATTATTCTTTTCTTTAAATTACAAACTTTACAACATTTGTCTAAAAAACAAATTCATTTTCTCGTAGTTATAAACAAAGATTTGATTTGTCATTAGTTACAGAAAATTCATTGCATCGAAACAAATGCACTCAAAAATATTACAGTAATTGAGTCTAAGGGACGGGCTATCAAGCCATGAATAGTTCGATATACCGATTGCCTATATTCTGGCGATTCTTCTCTTGTATTGCACGTTCTGCGTCGGCCCGGGAGGGAAAGGTAACCATTGCTTCGCCATTGGGACGTCCATCACCATTGCGCTGAAGCTGAATACAGTCAGTCGTCAACTATTAATGCAATTATTTGATTAATTAAACTCAAAGCAGAGGAACCATTGATTAGCGTTAAGTCATTTTAATTGATCGATAATATGGAGAATCAGATAATCTTAAAGTATTTAAACTTTATTCCCAACTACTTATAATTTGGAGACTTTTGGGGTATTTGGCAATCAATTGAAATGAGATGAGACGCCACTGTTTTCAGGTCACGGATCTGATATCTTATATATGGGAACGAAACATATGTGGCATAACTCGAGTTAAGAGCAATGTTTAATATAAAGCATTTAACGAACCGAAAGACACATAGAGACGAACCAAAGCAAAGATCAGATTAGAAGTTAGAGTCTGTGCACAGAATCAATAGATAGGAGCAAAGGTTCCCAAAAAGACGACCCGTCAGCACCGAAAGACAGTTATCAGTGTTAATTAGATAGAAGCAAATTTTGAGACCCCTAACCTCCCAACCATTAAAGAAGTTAAGCACATCTTTAAGTTGAACAGAATAAGGCAATCCTCGCATGTTTACCATAGTTGGGCCCGAGTGGGCGTAGTATGTAGTGGGTGACACCGGTGGTGAAGGGTATGGCCAATAGATAAAATTGAATGGATTCGGATATGCAAATGAGGCCGGGATCCGGGCCTGAGTCAATGAGGCAGCGTTGGCCGCAGACACTGCTGTAGGAAGGACTTGTGAAGTTTGTACGGGATATGGGTAGGCGCCATATGGAGGCGGTAGTAATGTTCCTCCTATTATATCAGTAAATCATTACATATGACTATACCTCGACATTGACTTCAATATGTCAAACCTGGAGACAAGAGTTGTCGCTGGACTGGAATGCCTCCCGTCAACACTAAGTTCATATCGTCAACCGAGCACTGGAACACTTCGATATACCGTTGCTTTTTCCCAAATATCATATACCGGTGATGTCTTTGCTGTGCCGCCAATAGGGCCGACTGCTCAGAATCCATTTGAATAAATGCCTCACCCGATGGCTGACCCTATCATACAGAAAAAGATACTTTTAATCAATTGGAAGAAAAGATAAACAGTTATCTAAAAACAGATATATTTCTAATCATTCATTAAATTAAGAGATATTTAGTTTTAAATATCAAAGAATGTATTAAAACAATGGCAATACCTGTGCATTATATACCATATGAACCCCTTGAAAGACAATGTTCTTGGCATGTTCTCCCAAGAACTCAAGAATTTGTTCGACCTGTGCCTCGTATGGCAAACCTCTGAGTCGAATACAGTCTTTGCGAGAACCCGACGGCAACAGTTGTTGAGGTATAAGTGGGACGTGCGGTAGACTTGCTATCAAAGGCTGTTGCGGTTCGAAAGTTCTCGGATCCATACTTCTATTGAGGACCTGTTGCAGGGTTTGAGTCAAAAAATTAGAGTTGAGTTAACCTCACACTCAAAAGCTAACAATGAATTGATATGAAAATGATTTATATTTGTTCGACGAATAATTATTCGGTTAATAGACTATATTTCCATAGAAAATGTCATATAAATATTAAACTTTAACTGTTGGACTGGTAGGCCTATTGGGACTACTGGGACATCTGCCATTTGTCAGTTGAAGCCCCTCTCGGCAACAAAAAAGCCAACTCTCTGTGCAAAAAAGTTTCCTAAACTTTGATGACTTTTACATTGACTTTGATTGAAATTCATGTGAATCTAATAAACGTTCATTTCATGTGTGTTTCATTCATTTTGCATTCACTACTGTATTCATCCCTGAGTGCTTTGCCACTACAAAGCCAGGTAGTGTTCCAATACTGTGCTAAACCACCTGCAAGTAACGCTCTTTAGTGTAATATACAGGTGTTTCAAACCATAAGCCAAACATTTTTCACTCAAACAGCAATAAAATAGAATATTTGAAAAACTCATCTAAAATGTGGTCGACTTTATGGCAAATATGTAATAATCCACTAATAAATTATATCATACTTTTCGTAGGAAAACCTGTTTTGTCCTATTTTTTGAGGCTCAGGGTATAGTGAAAGTTCAAGTGTTGAGCATTAATAGAGAAAAAGGTTGATTTGGATTTTTTTCAATTCCTTTTGAAACTTAAAATTTTTTATAAAACATTTTTGAATGGTTTCGTCATTGATATTGACTGAAGTATTGAATGTTTTGTTCATAAGTTAATAAAAGGTTTCAAAGTCTTGTTAAGAGTCTCGTCATTGCAATAACTCTTTACCACTTCAGTCGAAGATATGAACAAAGGGTCTGAAGAAAAGGGAGACTTTTCAGTACAACTAATAAGAGACTTAAATATTTATATAAAGTTTCAATTTTTCCAATAAAAATAGTGTTAATGTTTGAAAACTGGATTCTAATAGTTTAGAATCCTTTGAGAATTAAAGAATTGAATTTAGAGTTCAAGTCTGGAGAAAGTATTCATCAAATGTATTGTCGATTGTTATCAATAGAGTATAGATTATAAAAGCGTATCGAAAGTCAATAAAATAATTTGTGAGATCAGTGTTTAGTTACAGAGAAAAAACGTTTTAAAAAATTGTTTTCCGAATTAATTTTAGACGAACTCAAAGTGTTGTCAGAATAGACCATAAAATATGACTTAAATGGGAAGAAGTGGTACAGACCTGTTGTACTTCAGCGGTTGTACTTCTGAAGAGTTCTATATAACGCGCGCCAATGACTTCGCGGTGCTTTTGTAGTGCCTTCACAGCCATGTCTTCGGTCTCGAACAGAACAAACGCATCGCCGGTCGCGCGACCATCAGATTTGCGCACAAAGAGGACCCCCTCTTCGCTATGCATTACTTCACAACTATTGTCTCCATTTCGGAAAAATTCAATCTATAGTTGAGTTGAAAGCAAACAAAAGTTTGTTAAAAGAAAAGCACTTAATTTGGAGTAATTAGAAAAGTGATAAAAGACTGACCACTTGTTGTGCAGTGCAGTCATAAGGCAGTCCTCTCATCCGTACGATGACTTGTCCTCCTCTGGATAGGAAGGCTTGCGCTTCATTGTTATTACCTGAGAAATAGATTCGAGGCTTGACTTGAGTTTCATTTAAAATGTTTTCTAATTGCAATTGTGAGCAATAATTGATTAAACGGTAATCAAGACTTTGATTATTAAAACATGGATTATATAAATGAAATAAATTGATGTTATTTGTCGCCGGAACTAAGTTTGGCACAAATGAACGGCTCACTAGAGTCGGATTAATCGCTGGATAAACACTTTGATTCATTGGACTGACTCGAGGACAGGACATAACTCAATACATGATAAAAACGTTAAAACTGATTGTAATTAAATGTTATGACACCGAATGAAAGGCACCGAAACTTTTGGATGTGATATGTAATATGAAATCAATAGAAATTAAGCGCTGAATATGTGAATGAATGGAAACGGTTCTGAAACACCCAAATGTTGTGTACTTTCATCTCATGTCTGTTATCATTAAATGCGCAGAAATACACTTAAAAGCAGCAAATATTGAAAATTTCGACGTAAGTCATAATTATTGAGATATCATCGACAGTCAGTTCAATATCGGTATCAGCTTTCTATTAAGACACCTACAGTCTGCACAGCCCTGGTGTGAGCACCTCCAAGGCCTAGTTCTTTGATAGCCAACCACAACTGAATCGGGACATACATTAGCGCAGACCATGTGCTCCAATCACTCGCTTGAATGTTAAATACGATAATAGGAATTAAATGATTCTAACGTATAAACTGTCATAACTTTTGGCAAAATATCAAATCTATTCAATTAGAATCAAGGATAGCCACCAAATTAATCCCGTGGTTTAATCCACATATTTGTGGCCAAAACCAAAAATTGCTTCTTTCCCAATGCAAATTCTAAAGATGCTGGATCATAATTCATTGCTCACAAAAAGTGGATTTCAAGCAGATTTGTTACAAGTGGAGTACCCCTTGACTACCCCTTAATTTAATTAAAGATATATATGAATCGAAATATCATTTTTATACAAAAAGTCAATCTTATAATTGCTGTTAGACTTATGATTAGTGATAAGCCAATACTTTCCCGTCGTTTTGCTATAGTTATCGACAATATATAAATATATGAAACACTTAACACAAGTGTTTTAAATTAACTATTCGTCTAAACAAACAAATTGAGACAATTTTCGAGTCGAATAAAACTTTTTTCTCTTTAAATCTTGTTATTGAAAAAAAGTATCGCATATTTGACGGCAAAAACTAAAATTAATTACAATTTTTAAATCGTAAGCAATAAATGGCATAAAAGTGAATAATTATCAAAACTTTTTTTGCAATCTTTGAAAAATTGAGATTCTAATCACTTGCTTTTAAGGATTGACTTAAATTTGTCATTTCGTCAACACTTTGGGCTTTTTTAAAGGATAATTTGAGCCTAAAAAAAGTGATGAGTTAGTGACTGACCTCCGGCAACATTGACGAAGTCGTCTCCATTGGCTCGATATACTTCGATATATCTCTGGCCAATATGATGCTTATGCCTCTTCAGTGCCATATCCCGGTGCTCTTGATTGACGAATCGGACTAATGCCTCTCCGTTTCTGCGCCCCTGAGGACTCAAACACAAAGCAACGCCTCCTTTTACAATATTTAGTCCTTTGAAAAATTTGGCAATGTCCTGGTCTGATGACTGCCAGGGTAGCCCCCGGGCTCTCACCACTGTATTGCTGTCCACCACTTCATTCTTGGTACATATTCCGGGCTCTAATTTATCGCTCACTATTTCTGGGTCTTCAAATTTATGTCCGTCGGTGATGAGTCTGATTATAATATTCGCCATATTTTGAACCTTTTGCAGCGCACAGTCGGCTGAAGCGTCGCCTTCAATGGATAAATAATTAATGATATCTTCAATGGTCTGAATGTCATTATTTCGGTAAAACTTTCGAAACTCTTTTCGTAAGTCATAGAATGTATTGAAATAATCGGCTAATGGTATGCCTTTGTTAGAGGCTTCCGGATGAAGCACTTGTCTCAGGTGTAACTGTCCGTCTGTGATCAGGTGGAAAGAGCGGCCCGTCTCACTGGAGAGCTTGGCTTTGGCGAATTGACCCAGCTCTTCGAGCACATTTTCGAGGGGCTGTCCATTTTTGACCTGTTCGTCTGTGAGTACGAATTTATTCCTTGCAGTTTCGGACAATAGATTTTCATTGACATCAGCGCTTCGAGGCTTAACCACATTAGTATGAACTGCCACCACCTAAGAGGACATCCAATGGACATAAGATTAGTATAATATTGGAAATAAATGTTTGAGCGGTTATCACAAAATCGGCCCTAAAGTCGTGCCGTAGAACCCAGAATAAGTTGCATAAACAACTCAATAAATTAACATTATTTCCATCAAACCTTTTATGTTAAATATTTAATATTTTGCGAAACTAAACGTTAATGTATTCTCTTGTCTTAAAATTGCTTTTAAAACAGAATTTTGATTTTGAAATATTGTCTGAGTTTTGCAAAAAATATTTGCCATCGATTAGTATCGAATCCTTGTTATAGACATGAAATGTATATAAAATCTTAATATATTCAGTCGTCGCATAAAAAGTCGTGGGTTTCGTTCATTCATTGATTCAAGTTTTCAACAAAACACTACAACCTATGAGTTAATGAAGTAAAAAGTAGTAATAATTTTTAACATTTCTTCAAATCTCTTAAATGGAAACACATTTTCAGTTTTTTAATAAAGAAATTTGCGAACAAATGACTGTTTGAACAGCGCTTCTAATGATAGAGACGTTATTGCTTTCGGTGTTTACTTTTGATTTTATTTGAATTCTTCAGACACTTAAGAGTTGGGGAATAAAACGATTTCGCAAAGAGTTGTCTAAGAGATTGTTTGGAGTAAAGGCGAGAATTTATGCAAAACTTTTTGCATTCGTATTCAATGTTTTGTGTCTCTCTTTTTTGCAAAGGAAATGTTATTTACAATTATTTTTAAGGTCTTTGACATTCAGTTCTTTGCATTACTAAAGAAGGTATTCCTTGAGCCGAATATATTGAATGCAATGACAGTGTGAGCCCTACTCATCGTGAGTCGCGTTATTATCGTTATTATTATTTGTCATAATTTTGTCGGTCTCTTAATTCAAAGGACCAAAACGTCAGATAAGCAAAAATGATAGAGAATTAGACGTTAAGCAATGTTTTATGAAATCGTAATTTTAGTTTTCGTTTATTAAAATCTAATAGATATCGAACTAAATGTCATTAAATTCAATGAACTTTTGTCACAAATTAGTTAAGATTTTTCTCAACACTTTTAATGAGAGTTCAAAAAAGCATTTCAAAAGATATTAAGAGAAGTTAATATTCAACGGAGGCTTTGGACTCAACCGATCAAAAGTTGTTTTAATCGCAATCAATGCAAAATTGGCCCTTTCAGGCACATTCAGGCATTTTAGCCACACATTCAGCCTCTTTCAGGCAGAGTAGGGTTCGAGAGATGAGATGTGGAATTATAAAAATATCTTTTCCTTTCAAATTGCTTAACATTGCATTAATTCAAGTGATGTGATCGAAGTAATTACAAAAATTCCTATTTTTTATTAATAATTATTTTTCGGCGTTTAGTCATACCATGGCTTACAATGAGCTGAACTCAAAAGAAGGAGAGGATTATAAAAATCTTTTTGAAGAAGGACAAAGATTAATTGTTTAAAATTACATGAGAGAGGGAGAGAAAGATAACCAGGCTTTTATTATCTCTCTCTCTCTCTCTCTCTCTCTCTCTTTGGTAAAAAACTAATTTGCATTAGAGCTGAGCAGAACTGAGATAACGAAAATAAGGGAGAGTCGACTGGAATATGATTTTCAACTTCAATGATGTAAAGTTATATTTGCATTCTTAAGGCTTAGGTATACTTCTTATGGCTATTCGTAATTCTTATCGACTTTGAAAGTTTAAAAAGAAAAATATTGTTATTATGGCTGACAGTCTCCTCAGTTAGTCTCATATCCAAACTTTTCGGGGCTTTTCTGACGGGAAAAACATTTTGCTCAAAGATTTTGTGACAATTTTTCGATTTCTATTCAGTTTGTGTTACACTAAGTAATCGTTTAATGGTTTGAGATCTTATTCTGATTCAATTGATGAGTGTTTACCCTTGTAGAGGCTATGGAGAGAGAAAGAGAGAGCCTGGGCAATTTTACATTAGCTTTGGTGCCGTTTTTTTTGTGCAAAATGTTAATTGAAGTCAAGTTATCTCTTAAGCAAAAGCAATGCTAAAAACGGTTCGTTATTTATCGTATGAGACCTAATATCGAAACAAAAATGCACTCAAAGATACTCCGATACCAATAGCTTTGGGCTATTCCACGACATTTAAGCACTTCTTGAGTGGTCTCGAGGTTTGTTTTGGATAACAAACTCTGACAAACAATAATTTAATCACAATAACGATCATATATTTCTCAACAGCTTTCTCTCTCTCTCTCTCTCTCTCTCTCTCTCTCTCTCTCTCTCTCTCTCTTTGCAAGTGATTTATGAGTTTGAATATCATTTATGGCCAATAATCACATTTTATTATTCACTCATCATATAAGCCGAGGTCAGTCCCAAACGTTTTTAAAAAATGCTATCAAAAGCGACTGATTTGTCCCAAAAATGAAATTAGAAGTGATTTTCATTATTGTTGTGTTTGAGTGAAAAATAGTGTCTATTATTCAATGTACTGATAAATGCACTGATTATACAATTTTAATGAAGTGGACGTACATTCGTGTAATAGGTTTGGCAGCACAACAACAGGTAGTCATAAGATAATAGGCTATTCCAGAAAGGATGAGACCATTCATATACGTTTCCTGTGTAACAATGATATAGTGAGGGCCCAAAAACTAGTCATATAATGAGTTAGAACTACGACTGAGATTCACAATCGTATTGTACTCTACTATTATGTCAACGATTGTCGCAATACAAGAGTAGACCGACATATAAGAGTCACATTCATTGCCAAAAAATGTGTGTAAAAAAGTTTGCAGTCGATTGTCTGACTTGTATTTGATGGACCATTTCCTCAGTCAGTCCTATTATTTTCACTGTGAGATCACTTTCGTAACCAATAAGCGATTGACAACTATTTTGCATATTTTCGAATCAGACGTTAAGAAAGTCTTAAAACGAGTGTATATTCAAAATATGTTGATTTCATATTTGTTATGCAAAGATTAGCTGCTCTCAGGGGTCCTCATAATGTTGGCAATGATAGACATCTCTCACATTACCATTTCGTTGAATATTTCATTTTCAAAGTCACAATTCATACCAATTTATGGGAAAAACTTATTTTTCTGAACTTCATATCCAAACAAACAAATAAACGATAGAATAATTCAAACCAATTATAAGCGCTTTCTTTGAGATTCTTTAAATCAAATGAATTCAAATCTAACTTTCAGTAACGAATCAAATTTATCTCTAAATTAATGTATTTTTTTTTACTAAATATATGCTTTCAAACAGAGCACAGAATGAAGTGAGAGCTGGAACTCATAAAATTCTTGTTGAGTTTTAATTAGATAAATCATTAATTATTTGAGATTTGAAAAGATATTTAAACGAAAATCATTTGATTGCAATGAAAGTAATTATAATTGAAAGCCAGTCAACCGGACACAGAGCTCAACAACCAGACCGACGACAAAGTTCTTAAGGTTCTATCAGGTCTCAAAAAGGACAATAAAAGAGGCAGTAAAAACTCAACAAGAAACATTCGATATAAATTGATCAGGGAATGATTTGTTGCGCTTTTTGTACCTCAATAAAATTGTGATTTAAGCCCACATCCCCTATAAAGTCATTGATTTGAGCCATCAATGAGTAATGAATGATCAATAGTGCTCTCAAATAGACATCAAATAGACGACAAGTGCACAACATTTGATTGCATGACAAACAACCGTTTCCTCTGTAATTCACTAAATTATTCCTTCAAATGAACGGGTTTTTGATTTGATATAAAATAATTGTTTACTTCTTCTCTTCACGCCTTAACTTCAGTTAATATCAAGTTTTAAGTGAATAATAGAAGTAATACTTTCTGAGACTAATTCACTGTTTTTAACATGAATTGTATTTTCACATAATTTCTATTGTGATTAAGTCTATAATAGACTGAGTTTTTATCTAACTTTTAAGACTTTCCTGAATACTGAGTTCAATGTCAATGCGTTGTCGGCCTAATAGTTGATATTTTCCTCCAAAAAGTTAACTTTAAAGAGTAAAATGCGGACATATTTTTGTCTAAAGACTTCATAATTCATAAATTGTTGCATAAATAAAGAAAATATTCTTTAGCTTCAACTCAAATATTTGAGTCATATATTGATTAAATATTCATTGAATTCCTTGAAATTTGTTTTTAAATGATTAGAATTTGTTTTATTCATGTTATGAATGAATTGGTTTGAGATATCGTTTTTTCGATACACAATCTATAGTGGAATTCACAGTTTATATTAAACACTATTAAAACCTATCACTTGAGATAGAGTTCATGAGATTTGAAGCTTAATTATCTTGATAAATTAGCGTTAAGTAAACAGTAATTAATATTTATATTTTGAGGAAATATATTTGGTTTTTATTTTTGTGTCAGACTTATCTTACAACTATTTTTAGACATCTCTTACAATTTATAATCGCTCCGAATATAATTTGTATAATAAATTACTTAAATCTATAAATAATACATAAATGCAATAATATTGAAAAGTTTTCCAATAATTGTTTGAAATACTTTTCTCAATACTTTTATCCCAAGTGTTAGTCATTTCATTCAAATCTTCCGCAGTTTTTGTCTGTATTCATAAACTCAACAAAAGTGTGACATTAATACCAAGGTCTTCTAATGAATAAATACAAACAAATGGTATTCAAGCAAATAACCTGAATGATGTAGACTCTAGGAGAGCCTACATTATAAAGGACTGACATATTCGAGATTAATGCAGAGTACTTTTTTGATGATTATGTGCACACCCTTTGATGCACTCCTTGACTAACCCCTTACTATCCCTCTTACGACTGGAGGAACGCAATGCATATTTGATTTATTTGAGGAATACATTAGTTTTGTGACATCCAAGGAATTCATTAGCAATGATTGCATGAAAATCAAGTTTATTTTATTGCCATTCAATTGAATTCACACCGAATTCATAGAAAACATTACAAAATAAGAGATCATAAATGAAAAAACTTTTTTTATGACAATTAATAGTTTCAAATGAATCGTAAAATTCACGTTAAAATGTATTTATTTAAAATACAAATAAGAGTCGACTGCGATATTGAAAATAATAAAACTTTTCATTTCAATAATATTTTCCTGCCATCAAAAAATTGTTTGTTTCACACAAACACTGGAAAACACCTCGAAATGAGAAGAGCTTTCCTGATATACCTTTCAATGGTTAGAGGAAATAATATTAAAAACGTGAAACAATACATTAGATTTTCATTTAAAAACTTTGCTTTGTTTTTATGCACTCAGTTTTGATTAGTTTTTAATTAATAACTAAATGATTATAAAATCAACGAAGCAATTTTTACCTCGTTTAGGACAAGGTTACCCAAGATTGTCATAGAACTCATAGATTTTTCTATCAAGTGAAAACTTAAGTCGTAATTTTAAGTCATTTTAGGCAAATATTTTGCTGAAATTGTCAAAAAATACACAAAAGACTGAAAGACTTCCAAACTTGTTGTAGGTGAAATTTTGAGCACCTGGTCAACCCTTGTTTAGAAAGTGATTATCTAGCTAATACTTTTAATAATACCAAAAGTGTTTTGATTGTAATTAATTTTACGACACAATTGATTGCCTCCAAAATGGTATTAACAGTGCTATTCATAATCAAATACAATATAACTTTTGTTGACGACTGGAACTATAAACAGATATTATTTATGAAAAATGAAGGTTAAAATGAACTTTCAAATGTTGGAGAGGTTTAATTAATAGTGAACTCAATAATTGGCTCATTTGGTATACGAATATATGAATAATTAGAAGAAATAAATCATTTCATTTTCATTCACTGTATTCGAGATATAAATATAAATAAATTCATTCGTTATTTAAAATGATATTTAACTGAATGGCTGTAAAACAAAAGTATTTTAATGAGGTTTAAATTAAAGACAAATAATGAGAGAGATTTGGATTAAATATTTATTTTTGACTTTTTTCATGTGACCAAAATGGAGAGCAATTAACTCCAAATTCAGTCTAAAATTGTTAATAACCATTGAATTAATGCAAAACGACTTTAAGCCTTCATTGAGTGACTCTTTTTCTTATATTAAATTAATTTAATATTTGAGTCAAATCTCTCGACTGATTCTTATTATTTGCTTTGACTGCAGGCTGTGCTCAGTTCTGTGCTCTGGTCTGTGCTCAGGTCAGTGGCTCACAAACTAAAGTATTTGAGAGAAAATGTATAAATCGCTAAAATATAACTTGTTTTGAGTCTTGGAAATAATTTTTTCTCACAAAATCGATTTAATCTAATTTAATATATATTTTGGTAACCATTTATATTTCTGTCAAAATTGTTTCTGATTTGAGGGATAGCCAGCACACAGCCGGCACATCCAAACTCATTGAAATTCTTCAAGAATTGCATTTTCAAGATTGATATTAGGATTAAAAATTCATTCAATTTTCAATTTATTTATTAATTCATTTTTTTAAAATATATTCTAGACTTGAGTGGAATATTTCTTTATGATCGTAGCTTTTTTGTCTACTCCTCTTTCCTGGGTATTTCAGAGCTAATTTATCAACGAAATTATCTGCTATTTTGTAGAAATTTAAGAAAATGTGCGATCAATTCGTTTGATTAAAGACTAGATCAAAGACTAAGCGGTTATTTTTCAACTTCTTTTTGATTGGAAATTCAATTTTTTAAATTGAGTGTCACTTCACTGAGTTTTTTAATTGTGTTAAGTCGTGGGCAGTATTTCTTATGACTTCCAATGCCTTGCAATCAGTTTTTCCATTTAAAGCCTAACCTTCGCCACAAACCTTTCTCTGAGATATTTTTTACAAAAATAGTATTAATTATTACTTTTTTTCATTTATTAGTAGAATATTCTGTTCAGATTTGGAGCGAAACTCAAGTATTGATAATTTTTTTCGATTTACCACAACTTTGAATAATTAAAACTATTTTTGAAGATTTATTTGAAGGAAATATAATTTGAATAAAAAAAAATCTGTTTAATAGTTGTATAAAAAGTGTCTCAAAGTATTGTCTCAATTCATACAAACTGGTGATAAGATTAGAGATACGAAGAAATGTTTGAATTTATAGCTCAGAGTCTGAATTGAAGGAAAAATATGTGAAAATAGTCTTATTATACACTCTATTGTATACTAATATCATTAGAGGGAAACCCATAAGTAAAATAAATTAACTATGATAACTTTTTTACACACGGATTATGACATTATGTTTGAAATATTGGCGATAAAGAAAAGCCTATCGTTGTTTGCATTCAACACTACATATCTTTATTTGATTTAATTGAAGAAACATAAAGTCTCCAAAACATATGATAAACAAATGCATATCACAACTCATTTGAATACATTTCCAATCATTTGTTTCACTTGTTTTGAGCTATTTTTAAGAAACCTATTGAATGAACGAAAGATCGATTGAATTGAAGAGAAATTAATTGGAAATACGAGTTAATCGACTGTAAGGTTACGACGAAAAGAATGCTAACAAATGCCAAGAGTTATAATTGCTATGAATTGAGGCGACGGCACACCTGTTGGCGAACAGAACTTTACTGAACTATTGATAGTCTATTTTGAAAGTTAGGAACGACTGAGTCTCACATGTATTGAGAAGCAAAACAATTGACGTTTGTTTTTATCGAATATTTGGTGAACGGGTGTTATGAAGGAAAGAGTGGACTTACTTTAGCATTGGTTATGTCGACCACCACCCAAGCCAAAAGGACAGTCTCCATTTCATCCGAGCCCAGGTCATCCTGGTGTAATCCCGCGGTGACGACATATACCACCACCAAGTATCTTTGTGTTGCCATTTGACACAAACACCTCACGAGTAAAGCAAGAAATAGTTATGTTGTGCACAACACCCGAGTCGAAAGAGAAACTGCACCAAAACAACTAAGCCTTAACCTCTTGCTGTTGGTCCCCAATTGTATGACTGCCCACAGCTATACTAATGTTGAAAATGCCCGACGAAGTAGTGTTGCCGTTGTGTAGCACTGTTGCAGTTCAACACAACCTACCATTTCTACCAAACCTACCAAACCTCACCTCAATCCTATACCTGAGCCTAACGTCAACTTTTTTCATCATTTTTCCAACAGGTATGGAGTGTACGCCTCGTTGAATAAGCACTACCTGAGAGCATAGCATAGCATACCTGCCCAACAACTTTACGACATCTTCTCTTACATCGACTCTCACTCATAGCATAACATTTCTGTAAAACTTATGTATTCTCTTACTTAAGCTTCGCTCACATCAAACACCTGTTGCATTGGTTCGAGATTGTCACCAGTGTTGGCACCGGCACTCGCTGTACACCAACGCTCCGATCACCTAAAGCTCATCGTCTATGAGCTCCAAATGACTCGGCTTTTGTCAGAATACAATTCCCAATAAATTGAATGCAAAAGGAGTTCACTCACAGATATTTAGGAAGCGCTCAGTGCTTATCAATTGCTCTCATATTACCCTCAATGTATGTATTTTATTGTACAGGTATTATAAACAAGCACTCAAACAAATGTATTCAACGACAATAACTTATGTTATCTCAGATTTACCACTCCTTCACTTCATAACAAACTACATTGGGAGCAATTTTAAGTCTGGGATCTTTAAAGGAGATTGTCTTCAAAATAAGTCCTAGGAATTTGAATGTTTAACGGTACTTTTGTAAACTGAAATAAGTCTGTGTGGCTTAAAGCCAAGGGGGGGTATAGACAGAATCAGGACCCCTAGGATTTGAAAACCATTAATATTGTGTCTATGGATAAGCACTAGATCTATTGAGGTTATGCCAAGCTAATCGAATCCTTCGCAAATTCTAGGGGGTATTTTTACCAAGGATTCGATTAGCTTAACCATCCTTGTTTAAATCCTAGGGGAACTTTTAATGTGGCTTTAGAAGAGACCTGCTTTTAGCATTACAAAGATGAGCTCTTATTTCTCAAGGAGGGGTTAGCTATTATTTTTGGTCATTATCGCAACAAATACCCAATTTTCAACTTTATATCAATAACTACTCGTTTCACCCCTAGATTTTTAGTATATCCATTAGACTTGCAAATCATCTCTGATTATAAACTTAAGGCATATTGAAAGCTGTTTCCATCTAATGAATCAATTGATAGAAATATGTGCATAAAATTCTAGAATGTCTTCATATGTATATACAGTGAGTGTTCCCGCAGTCATATAATATGTAAACTCCCCTTAAGTTAAGAATTTACCAAAAGTACGAGAATCACGAAAAAGTGGTTAAAAAGCGGAGCAAAGAAACCCATTTCTAAATTTGCCTCTGGATAAGTCCTGTTCATCTAGGCTGAACTGTCCTAACCCTCTTCACTCTTGCACTGTAAAGCGCTGTTGGGGACAGGGAAGTTTGATGACTACTAGATTATATGCTGGTATGTTTGATGGCAAAGGCATAATATGCTGGAATAAAGCATAACCATGGTGCTACAGTGCCTTTTATTATTTATCATTGTATAACATTCTATAGGCACAGCATATATACCTGTATAAACACCTGCGTCACCAAAACTAGTTTTTATTATTCTGTGTGCTATTACAGACTTGAACCGGCAAATAGAGGGGAGGGAAGACATGCAGAGTGAGGGGAGAGTGACGAGCATAGACTCCGATGCACTGACTTTTGCTTATCTGATGTCTTGACTTCGTTTCAAAGCTATGGTTCACCACTTATTCTGTTTGAGAGAAACTTTCGTTTTTCACTTTAATGATCCAAACGTTAAGAGTCTAACATAGAATGGGGTGGAGGAGCACAGGGGTAGGGGTGGAGGTAGACATGAAAATAATAGAATAGCAAAAACGAATTAAAACTTTGTATTAAACGCTGAATCAATTCTGAATCACGTTATGAGTAAAGCCATCGACGAATACGTGAGACTCCGATTCCTCAAAACAATGGCTTCACTTCTCAAACAAATTATTCAAAAGTTTTCATTCATTGCGAAAGCTTTCCATTTGTTATACTCTGTTTCACTACAATCTCTTATTGCCATCAAAGACGAGCGAAGGGACAAAGGGGTCACTCAGGCTCTCATTTTGTCGCAAATTAAAGCTCCAATCCTTTCCCGGATTTTAACATTTCTTAATAATAAGGGGAAAGTATTTTCTTTGCAACAATTGGCTGAACTTAAATCGCTTAACATTCTAAGAGAAGTTAAAATTGTTGTGTAATACAATTTAACCATGTACATCATTGAGGACATTTGATTCATTCTGATGCTAATTATATTTTATGCAAAACAATGAGTTTATCTCTGATAACATCTTTGCTAATCATTTTGAATGCTTTAAATAATCACTATTTGTACGCTTTTTTGCGAATAAATTTAAAATAGATTTATTGCAGGAATGCACAGGAATGCACAGGAATGCACAGGGTGGGGTCATATTACCCCATGTGTTTAAACATTACCTCTTAAATAAGCGTTAGGTCTGTCGAGGTTCTCAAATGCTAGAGCATATTTTGTCAAAATACTCTCTTTAGGATTCAGCCTTATTTTTATGAAAAATACATATAATAGTTAAGTTATAGTCGACATTAGTCTTACAAATGTAAAAACCTATGGAAGGGGGATATTTTCAAAATGTTCTAAGTCTAGGAAGTATTTTGGTGACCCTTCTCATTGGCCATCTTTGCTATAGAATTATCTTTTTTATCTTATTTAAAATTAAATTTTAGCAAAAAATTACTTAAATCTCTGTTTTACTCTAAATGATATAACGCAATAACTTCAATCATAATTGACCAAGTAGGTTGAGGGGTACTTTTCACCAAAATTGTGTAAAACCAATGCTTATTGACGTTGGGCTCACATTTTACAAATAAGGAGTATATTGCAAAATTGGGGACAGGGAGTTTAAACTAACCAAGCCAACTCTGATCAAAGTATCTCTATTACTGACTTAAGTGAATCATGGTCAATCCTGGATTTAAGTATTTTAAGAAAACTTAGAATTCAAGTTAATTTCTTCATACCTTTTGGGATAAACACTTAAATTGACGACAACTGCAAGACTTGAAGTGACGACAAAAATATTATTCAATGCAAACAAAAGCTATACTTTACTATCAACTCATGTTTAGGACGTCAATCAAATGTCTTATAATTGAAAGGTTCTGGTTAAAAATAAAAATGGAAATGTGCACATGCAAACTTCTTGCTTATTCATTAATTTTAATTGGCCTCTGATTTCTACTGACAGAAAATCAAGGACAGAGTATGCAAGCTGGAGTAGACCAGGAGTAAGTTTGTTGGACCTAGATAATTATGGCTTGTCATGACTCATAAGGGCCGAGAATATATATGTGGTTAATATAATATGGTAAGATGATACTTGGAAACTATTTGCTTTCCTCGCGGTTTACAAATTGACCTATTTTTAGAGATAAAATTATATTCAAAGTCAAGTAAAGGAGTCTAGCCAAAATACCGGCCTAGAATTTAAAATTTGCCAAGTACCCCCCTTAGAATTTTGAAACCCTTAACATTATGTATATGGACAAGCACTAGATCTGTCGAGGTTTTCAAATTCTATGAGGGGTATTTTGGTCAAATACTCTCCTAGGATTGGCGGATCTTGCTCTTTCCTAAAAACAGATAGAATACAGACTTACCTATTAAATGTATTACGGGTATGTTCATCTAAAAACAAAATGATCTAATTTTCAAAGATATAAATGTGTTCTTTAATAATTTAATTTTAACCATTACCATGGCTAATTTATTTTAACATTTATATTCCTTATCATTAACTATTGGTATAGTAAAGGGTATGCCTTCCAAAGTGATTCCTATAAATAGTTCAGTTTTTATGGACTCAAAAATCAAAACATAACAAATTTTGTCTAAAACTATGCAAATTATATGCTATTTCCTAAAGTCATTCCATTTTTCCAAAATATGGTAATTTAAAAATTTCTGTACAATTATTGGGTAATTTTTATTGAGTTTATAATTTAAATTAAGTCATATTACAAGTCATGTAATTACTAATTAGCAAAATTTATACCTAGAAGCAAATATTAGTGAACTAACAAAAATAAGATTATCAAATCTGGTTCACAGAGTTATATAATTTTGCATGCTGTATTGTAAGCACATTTCCCACTATGCCTACCAAACCCAGTTAGTCAATAACAGCACATCCTCAGGGATTGGACACATTACTAAAGCTGTTAAAGAAGATGAAGTTATCTTTTCTTGCTATCAATCATTTGAGTTATCGTACAAAAAACACATATAATATCCGTTATATAACTTTTGCCCTCAAAAAAGCAAACTATTTGATGATTGTAATTAGTAGAAAAGGAAAATGCCCATACACAGTTCATTGTAGTATATTCTCAGTTCAATAATACAATTATTTTAAATAAATGACAATTTTTGAGTCAAAAGCATGTATTTTGTCAAAAATAAAATCTAATCCAAAGTGAAGTCAATTTATTCGGTTTTGCTTTACAATCCATTCCTATAATGAGTCGGTTCTTAGTTATCACTTCATTTATAATTCATGAGAAAAATAATTTGAATAAGAATTTTGTTATTTTCCTTTCAGTACAAGTCCTCTATTTTATGAAAGAATATTTAAGTAATAATTCATAATTTTATTCATTTCTTATCGCAAGACTTCTCTTATTATTTGACAAATGAATTCACATAAACACTGTTTCAAAGAAATAATTGGATTATCAAATCGACTTCAAACTGGACAAGTTTTGGACAATTATTCTATTTAAACTGGATAATGTAACTTTTAAGTTTAACCAGTCAGTTTGTTTATAAGTCCGGGTTAAAGGTATTTGTATTAATGCTTAAACAATTATATTCTCGCCCTGTTATAATTTAAGCTAATTTTAGGTTAATTTTAAAATACTTTAAATTTTTATTGTTATATAAGTTTTGGTATTAAATGAAAATTTAAAAATATTTTTAAGAAACTGAAAGCAATCGATGGAGACTCCCATTCTCTGGTGGATCCGAGGGACCTGACTTCATGTGCCACCTCTGATGTTCAGGTCTTACCACCAGAGGATGGGTCTGTAGGTTAGGGAAACGCATTTGGAATCATATAAGAAGTCATCCCTAAAATGTCATTCAACTATAACTGAAATATGAATCGATACCTCACTTCTAGTGCTACTTAAGTTCTGGTCTTCACCATTGAATAGAAACCATAACCATGCTACATTGGTAACCCTCGACGATGAAGACTCTCCCTTTCTCTGGTGGAAAAGAGGGGCCGGACTTTATGTGCCACCTCTGAAGTTACGGTCTTACCACCAGAGGATGTGTCAGATCCTGAGTCGAGTCGAGGGAAGAGAAAGTGAGGGATACGAAGAACTCACTAATCGTTGGGATCTAAGAAGTGATACTACGATTGAATTGAAGAATACTATCCATGAAAGAAGTGTCAGCTCTAAAGTGGTCTAATCGACTGCACGGGTCATATGTATTGCCCGATTTGGGCTCAACGTTGTGGAAACCCACCCAACAGAGCAGTTCACAGAACAGTTCCCCTCTGTTGTGGCAATCGATGCCTTTTTGGCAAAAACCAAACTCTTTTGGTTTGGGAAATGATTTTGGAGGACCTCTTCTCCAGTGATGTGAATATATTGGTTCGAGTGTTGGGACCTCTACTGATGTGTCCTTTTTAGGACAAAAGTTGATCGAAGAAATGCTATTCGCGTTTCGAAGGATTTCTTAGACGAAAGGGACTAAATTGAGATGAAATGTCTCTTTTGAGGGAAAGGTTTTGTATCGAAAGGAATGAGTGCCGACATAAGTGAAGATTAAGACATCGAGGAATGTATGGCTACGAAGTATTGTGACATAAGAGTCGCGCCCCAACTCTGCGGAGCACTGGAAGTGAATTCTATTCTCTTATTTGTGTACTGAAGGGAAGGGAACGTCAATAAACACCGGTCTGTAGAGTTGGAGTCGAAGAACATCAAC
>JAQIWF010000343.1:0-20541 GCA_034694965.1 Ceratozetes gracilis
TGATTTCAATGTTAAACAAATATTTATTCATTATTTTGTTAATTATGTAAAGATTTTACACAATTGTATTATACAATAAGAGAACAAAAGTTATTACAAACATTAAAAAAGTACTTTTTTGATGGTTTGATGTCATATTAGTGCTAAATATAATGACATGTAATGTACTAATGTATTGCTATTTGTAGTGATATAACAACTAATTGTTTACTTATTATTTTATAGATCTTCAACTCAATGGACATTCATTCATTCAGATTGACATTCAATTCAATAGATAAGTAAAGATTTGCCTCATAATCATATGAATAAATGTTTTTTCCTTAACAGCTTTGACCTGAAGAAGGACTCTCTGAACATCTCAATGGATATCAACTAAACTTTATTGGCCTTTAAATTAGAATTTATTTTAAAAAGTACTTTTTAAAAGAAAAATTGTATTTAATTTATTATTTTAGTAATTATTTGAATAAATTATTTGAAACTCATATGAATTCAATGAACAATGACTGCGTAAGGGGACTCTAGAGGGCGCCATATTCACTGTGAGAGGTTGTCTTTCTAATTGCCTTTACTATGAGGAAGACAATTAGGTCACTTTCGTATCTAGTTGTGTTATTTTTTGGCCTCAGTTTCGTTTTTACTTGTGTCGCAATACCATTTTCGTCGTATTTAGTTGCGATTGATTTTCAGTGTGGCAACTTGTGAATGGGCTTTAAGTTATAGACTGTAAGTGTAGAATTGCAATCCATTAATTACAAGTTTAACCAGTCGTATCTAATCCAATATATTTGTCCTATATGGATTTAATTATATCAAGATTGTGGTTAATTTGACTGAATTGTGCTCATAATAGCAAGATAAACTATCAAATGGGAAATTTATTCGTGAATATTGTATAAATAGGGATCAGAAAAGTGTGAAAAGTTTGGTGTAATTTATTGATAACTCAAATAATGTTTTTTCAGCAGTTTTTTACAAAAATCAATTTGATTTGAAATTAATTATTCAATAGTTTTATATATAATTATTAAGTAATTTATTTCCTGACTTAAAAGTGGCATAAATTTGAATATCCCTCGAGTTTACTCATTATTCATGGATTTAATTCTTATTTAAATTGAGATAAGAATCGATTTCTTTATTTATAAATGCATTTAATGTAAGAATTTATTGATTTTTGTGTGAAATGTGAGCAAAAAATATGTTACAAACATATGAATGATTAGTGTCTCAAATGTGTGGAGCAATAAACACAAAACAACTAAACAACGATAATATGGATAATAATGAGAGTAAACCTAAAGCCGAGACCACCCGCCGGCCATCCATCGTCTTAAATGATGACCAGACAGATATCGTCGGCTCCGTTGAGACGCTATCCATACAATCTGGTGGTAACGCCACGGGCTCTGGTCGGACACGAGTGGCCCTAAAGCCGGGCCATTCACTTATGGATTGGTTGAAACTATGCGCCAAAACGCCAGACCTGGCCGGCACTCAGGGTAAAGTGATAGCCGTTACACTCGAAGAACTCGCCAAACATAATACAGCCGATAACTGCTGGATATGTATCAGAGGAAAGGTATATAACGTGACCCCATATCTAGAGTTCCATCCGGGAGGTGTGGATGAGATGATGAAAGGGGCCGGTATTGACGCCACAGAACTCTTCAACGAAATACACAGATATGTGAACTTCGAGTCGATGCTAAAGAAGTGTTTTGTGGGTCCACTCGTTATTGACATCTAATTATTGTCTCAATTATTGTTAAATATATTAAATGTTATAATTAGTAGCTATTTATCGAACCGTTTGTTACCATAAAGTCTAGTCTTTTGACGATTCCATACAATCACTCAATATTTCAATTTTGATATTTTTAAAAGTGTTATAAAAATCACTCAATAAATACATTCTGTTCTCAATCGATGGTTAAATCAATTCTCGGATCTAATGATTCAGAAGTACTTTAATTGACGTAAAAATTACAACGAATGCAAAAATACAAACATTTTTAATAAAAGTTTTTCCTAATAATTATAAATAATAGAAATAATACAAAATGTTTTAATAAGAGAAGAATAACGAGTGATAAATGAGATGTTTGTTAACATATGAGTAGAAAAATACAAAAATAATTATCCAAAAAAAGTTATCCAGTAATCAGCAAACAAATGACCTGTACTTCAATAGTTAAGTGTATAACAGTTGGACGGAAGGATCGGTTGATTGGTCGCCGCATCGATCTCGAGGGGCAGGAGTGCAATGTTGGGCGGCATCACAGACTGGTAAAAGTAATACATTCCTCCCGTCTCTCCCTTACAGGGAATGATATTTCCGTAATAAGTCGGTGGAATCGGAAAAGCAGGCGATGGCTCGAAGGGTACGAAATGAGTGGCATATCTCGACATCTCTGCAATCAATTCATTAGATGATAACAAATGGATGCAATCAATACCTATCTGAGGGGTGGACTCCGAGTGGTTATTACTTCTCTCAGTTTCAGTTTGCTTTCGAGTCCCCAATTCATTGGTCACATCCCCGCAATTTGAGGGCATCGGTGAAGGTGTGCCGTAACAGTACGCCGATGAGTAGTAGGGGTTTGGAATCAAATATGGAGAGAATGGAGGGTAAGGGTCGCACATATTAGAGACGTATGGATTCATTGGCACATAATTAGGGCTGAAGTCACTCTTAAGAGGCGGGAATTTCTTGTGCGCTCTGTTGTTGAACCTCTTGTTTGGGTCATTGGTTTGTAGTTTGTTCTGATGATTGAATCTCTCAAACTTAATACCACTCATATTATCGTTGCGACGAAATGTACGGTAATTCTGAACCCGATATTCAGAGCCAACAGAATTACGTCTTTGACTAAAAGCCGCTTCTTTTGTCTCATCCTTTGCTTCCGGTTTGGATTCTGTCAGAGGAATAAAACAGTAATTTAAGAACTTATAGTAAATGCAAAGACTCACCCATTTTGATCTCTGAAGGAGTGGGTGTCTCACTCACAGAGGAGTCGTCCACTTCTTTGGTTTCAGTTGCGGTGACCTCTGTTTGAATAACCGGGTCTTTGGGATTCAAATCCAATTCTGACATTTGTTTGTAAAGGCTGTCCACTGGCTTTTGATCGCAAATCTGATCACCGGAACCATTGGCACAGACATCGACTTTTGGATCATTGGATACAAATGGCGTCGAAGACTGGTTTCGATTGACCGGAATTCCGGGCAAATGCGTGCTCTGACCGGACTGTTGTCGGCCGTCATTCCTGTTGGCATTCCTCGACTCTTTAAAGTCGCGATTATCTGAGCGCCAGTGCGGCTCATACTGTGCTTTACTTCTGTCAGTCCACCCCTTTCTGGGCTGAAACCCGCTTTGATAACCTCTCGGGTTATCACTTCTGAAGTTACTTCTGTTTTGGTAGCGATTATTCATTACTTCCTCTTTAAAACAAAGACTAAATTAAAATCTTAATAAAGACTAAAAGAGTTGAAAATCGAAATTCAATTAAATTGAGTTTAAATGAGAAAAAGTGATCAAAACGTTGTCTTTCTGTTCGTGAAGTGAAAGTGATTTTATGTGACAATTGCTTTACAATTGCTTTACAGCTCTAAACACTTGTCTTTTGTCTCCAATCCTATGATTGGCTCAAATCCACTGCCTTTACGTGCCTTACAGTTGACTCATATATCCATACAAATGAATTTCAATCACTTTTATTCACTTTTATTCATAGTTTCGTCAATTTTTATGAATTGTAATCCAATAGACTCTGAGTTTTTAGTCAAACAAATATTATTTGTGACTTCAATTATCATTTAGTTCAAGCTATTTGTCTCATTTGTCCCTGAAACAATTAATACATGGCAACTTCCGTATCATCAATGATGCACCAAGGTTGATTTCTCGCCTATTTATATTTATGGAAAGTGTTTGAGTTATTCAATAAATCAAGTTGATTGCAATTTGAGCACTGGATCACAGCATGTGAACTGGATTATACCCATCCTTGACTCAATACACATCAAATAAACATTTTATATCACCTTTTAACAAAGTAACCAAATTCCTCAAACTGAACCAGACTATAACAAACTCTTGCTCTAATACTGAGGACCTGACCATTCAGTCTAATCAATTGATTGGAGAATTTTACAGAAATGTTTGAAATGAGTTTTGGGATCAAAAATGAATTTTATTGATAAAAGCCATCAGTTTTTTGATATGACATCCAAAAAGTTTTGAATCAAAGAGTTTTAAAGAAATAGTTAATCAAAGAATAAATATATCAAATTTGAAGACAGATTCCTAATAACAGATTAGATTTGAATCACTTATTGCCTAAACATTAGAAATTGAATGTATTTTAAACATCAAACTTAACGACAAGTTTAGAGGATTTGAAATTTAATTCAATCACTAATTAATTCATTTAAATATTAATAATAAGTATTGAATAATATTTTCATTTTAATAAAATAATAATAAATGAGTCGTTGAGAGGAAGGCCATTGAGAAGGTAGCCATCAAGAGGGGGCCAACACAAGGAGAGGCTATTAATGGGTAAAACTATTGCCGTTTTGTGTACTCCAGGAGGACTTCCCATTAATATGATCAGTGAATTGACTTCCATCGTAAGTGGCGTCGTATAGCTTTCCCTTTAAGAATAAATACTTGTCTTCTGGTTCTGGTCTATGAGCGGCATATCCTTCAGTGTAGAACCATTGCGCCACTTTGGCGGCCAATCGGAGAGACGTCTCATTAATGGCTTCGAGTGGAGGATAGACTCGCCCCACATCGCAGTCTTTCTTAGTGACCAAATCAGCCAAAGCTTTGGCCGCCACTAAAAATACTTCATTTTTTATTTCACTCACACCGCAGGCCATCACTGCCAGCGCTACGCCCGGGAATATGTATGCGTTGTTTCCCTGACCCGGATAATAGGTCTTATTTTCATAAGTGACCGGATCAAAGGGACTTCCACTCGCGAAGACACACTGACCATTCGTGTGCTTATAGGCCTCCTCTGCAGTGCACTCGGCTTTACTCGTGGGGTTCGATAGGGCGAAGATTATGGGCCTCTTGTGAAACGACGCCACCTTTTTAAGAATGGTTGGGGTAAAGGCACCCGACACTGCAGACACACCTAAATAAACACTTTGATTAGAAGAGAACTGACATTAAATGGTGTGACAAACCGATGAGACACGAGGGTCGGACCAAATCAATGATTTCTTCTAAATTCTTAGTTTCAGCCGCTTGTTTGGCGTAAAGCATTTTATGGATGTCATTCTTTCCCGCTCTACTTAAAGTGACCAGTCCTCTCGAGTCAAGAAGCCATATTTTACTTCTGGCCTCTTCTGTGGTGAGACCTTCCTGTTCCATTGCCATAACAATGAGATCTGCAGTTCCAAGAGCCGCCTTCAGTCAAATTAACTGATTAGATATGGACTCAATATTAAATGAATGAATACCTCTCCTGCGCCCTGAAATAGGAACATATGTTGGGTTATCTTAGTTCCGGTTATTTTAAGGCTGGCCATTATTCCAGCGACGGCTACGGAAGCAGTTCCCTGAATGTCATCGTTGAAGACGCAGTATTTGGATTTGTATTTCTCCAAAAGACGGAATGCGTTATTGTTAGCGAAGTCTTCGAACTGAATCAGAGTCTGTCGGCCCCAACGCTTGACAACCGACTCCATAAACTCATCGATGAGATGGTCGTACTCAGCGCCAGTCACTCTGTTCTGTTTCAGACCGATATAGTACGGGTCGTTAAGAAGTTTCTCATTATTTGTTCCGACATCTATAGTCACGGGAAGAGTTAATTCCGGAGGAATTCCGCCGATTGCCGAATATAAGGCCATTTTGCCGACAGGTATTCCCATTCCTAAGAATAATACATAATTGAGTGACAGTTTATAAAGAATTGAAAAGTGCGGACCATTTGCTCCTAAGTCTCCTAATCCAAGAATACGTTCGCCGTCTGTCACAACAATGGCCTTGATTTCAGGCTCGTGGACATTCGCCAAAATGGAAGGGACGCGTCCGGCGTCGTGCACTGTTATGAAAATGCCTCTGGGTCTTTTGAATAGAAGCGAATACTTTTGACAGGCCTCCCCCACTATTGGAGTATAGACTATAGGCATGAGTTCACTGGTGTAGAGCTGAAGGACTCGATAGAAGAGTCGTTTGTTGTGGTCTTGTAAGTCACGTAAAAACATATATTTGCCCAAATCCTCCTTGATCTTTCTTATGTTTTCCATAACAATCTTGACCTGGAGCTCCTGAGTTCTAATCACAGGAGGTAGGAGTCCTTTGAGATGCAGAGCCTCCCTCTCCCTGGTGGTAAACGCCAAGTCCTAATTGGAAAGCCGTAACTGATTAGCACACCATTAATTAATTTTGACAGAAGGTGTGAGCAATGCATTAATTGTGGATTAAGAGTACAATCGATGTCTGAAAACATTGTTTTGATTGTTATGACAATTATAGTGTGTTGTGAGCACTGAATCCCTGACCCAATCTCCTATTTTTATGTAATAATAACTTTATTAATAGTAGAGAATCATTACTTCAATCAATTATTATTAATAGTATTACTTCTAATGTGAAGACAATATCCTATGAGACGATTGGATAGAGTGTCACGAATTCACTATTAGTTTATCTCATGATTTACTTCATTAACAGTGAATACGAATTCATAACTGATTTTATAACCAATAAAACAATAATTATTTATCCAATTATAAGCTCAAAGTTTCTTATTTTTCGGTCTTTTTCATGACCACAGGTATTATCAAAGAGGAAAGTTATGAATTTTTGAATGAGGAGTAGTCAAGGCTCACCACTGTTTGCCAGTGCAGTTTCATCAGCAATAGTCAAATGTACGGAACATTAATTACTCGATAGAGAAATGCAGTTTGATTTAGCTCTGAGCCAAATGAGTATTTCTCTCACATTTCTCATTCATATCTAATTATTATGAAAAAAGTCATAATATTTTTTGAGATACTTTTGTATTAAAGCATAGATAGCATATCAAAAGGCTCTGAGAATACTCTTGGAAATAAGCGCACGAATTATTAATAAATTTATTTATTTGTTTTTAATTATGATTTTCTTGGTTTTAGTTTTTCATCGCTTTATTTCTTTATATTTCTCATATTCATTGGAGCGATAAATTTCTGCTCGTTTCAATGAATTTTCAGAACATACACTGAATTTTAACTTTTAATTAAACACAGTTTTAGATAATTCTGATTCAATAATACAAACTATAGATTACATTATTAATTAAATCATAGATTATATAAGACTATCAAAGAGTTTGTCAATCAATTGATGCTAATTAACAGATAATTCAAATTTAATGAACTAATAAACTGTTCTCTTGTAAGACGCGATAAGTAAATACAATTCTTCAAGAATTATAGTGTCTCTCATATCTTATAAAATCTAATTTATTTGAATTGAATCTAGTATTTTGAAAAACAAGAAATGACAAGATTAACAATTGAATCACTAAAAGATATATTGATTGAAACTAAGGAAACCAATGTTTTCAAAGTCTTCTGATGTAATACTAATGCAATCATTCATTGATTTATTGCAGAAGTGATAAATAAAATTCAAGAATTGAATTGAATTGAAATTAATAATTTTAAGCAAGATTATAAGGAGTCATACATTTTATACAAGAAACTGGGTTTTCAGGAAATTTATTGCAGGAATAATTGGATTTCCCATTAGGTGTTAATTAAAAATCAATGCTATGATTGTTTAAAATTGTAATAGCTACATTTACATAACTTAAATTCATGACAAACTTAACAATTCAAACTATTAATACTCTGATTTCTAAGAGACTACCTTGGCTAAATTGTATCGATCGTGTAGTTCTCAGATAAGTGAAATTGAATTCTGAAATTCAAGTCCCAATTCATGATTAAAACTCACGAAAAAATTGAATTATTTGAGAAACTATTGATTTATAGCAATGAATGTCTGATTAAGTCATTTACAAGTTTTATGTGATTTTAATTTCGACTCTCATTTTAATTGCATTCAATTTGTAGTCATTTTGATCGAAACGATTATCGAAAAATCGAGAATTAATTGCATTTTTTTTAATTTAAAAGAGATTCCGATTAATATGGGTTTCAAATCAGTGGTAATTGTTTTGATTCAATGATTCTTCAATTAATTGGGTATTTCTGACTGTCTGTCGAAATAGGAAATGATAGCACAAAAGAGTGACACAATTAGAGAGAAAGATTGCAACAGAATATGAGCACAGAATTCAAAAGAATTAATGGACAGACCTTATTGACGTTGGGTTCCCTCAGCAGATCCGTTCCTGTCAGGTCTCTGGTATTCATTGTTTTGGATGTGGAGAACCAACGACTGTGTGGTGTGACACCAATGCGATGAAAATTTCTGGGACCGGCACACAAACAACGGGTAGACTTTTCACAATTGCAACTACAGTTGGACAGAGTGTTTGAACAACAGGCGCACTGGAAACGCGACTTTCGCTCACATTTGCCAGATATAAGACCCATCGCTAGAGAAGAATATGCGCGACTCGAGATCACTACTGATGGGGACTGACTCTCGAAACCAATACTGATTCCACTAATACCGGAGCGCTTTAGTTTAAATAAGCACTTCTGCTCTGATACTAATCCCAGAAACTTATTAATTGGTTTAGAGTTGGGATAATCATAGCGTTTAAGGAGAGACAAGTGATTATAGTGTTTGGTGTCGGCATCATCTGTTTGGGCGCTACGGGCACTGACGCTCAAACTACTGGCGCTTACTTTCTTAAAATTATGAATATTTTTTAGGTTATTCATTGGATTCATTTGATTCAATTTTGACGCAAAACAAGTACGTAAGTGCCGGCATTCAGTCATGACGAGGTCGACCGGTTGTGCTCTGCCTCTGCCTCCCTGTCACTCCTCGATTTGCAATTAAATTAACGGCAAATATTCGATCACTTTTTTCTTGTTTTGATTTCTCACTCAAAACACCAACTTTTCTCTCATTTCATACTCTTTTGAGTCTTTAAAATGCATTCACTTTTGATTTGTTTTATGCTTTTCATGGACAGAGAGGGGAACAGAATAGGAGTAGAGAGAAAGAGATCATTATTTGGTTTTGAAATAGATTTAATGAGAAACACATTAATCACAACGTTTTGAACGGTTTTATTGAAACATCAAAAGAAGTGATGTTTGAATAGTAGGCTCTGATCAGTGATCACAGAAATAATTGATTCACAAAAAGATTTTCAAAACCATTGTATTAATGAAAATAGCGTTCAATAACACTATTCATCGATTTATTACCGAAACCTTTGATTGAATAGAAAACGAGATTTCTATGAGAGACTGGATTTCGACAAAAGAAACCCTTTTGACGATATGTTACATAATAATGAACAACGAGGACAGACCACTAAAAGAGTTTAACTGATTTTAAACAGATTACCACTCATTTCAATACATATTGGTTTGACTTCTTTTTTGTTAACAATTGAGACTTAAGTCGTATTCGAAAGTTTGCAATAAATTACAAACCATTAAGTTATTAGCAATCGGTTAAGTCATGCAAAAGGGTTTCCGTTTTTTCCAATTAGTTTAGAAACTAATTTAATACTAGTTTTTGATTGTTTTCCAAAAAATATAATCCCTTATAAGTTGTAACAGAAGTGTATTAATAATAACTCTTTTGTTGATTTTTGTTATGAGAAAAAACCCAATCAATGACATCAAACATATCTCTCGCTATAATCTCTAATTAACTTTTGAAAAAATGAACTGTTTTTGTACTTAAACTCATTAATCTATTTGTGACTCTAAGGCACAGAAATAATCATCTGATGAAAGAGAAAAACTACTCGAAATACATTTTTCAAATAATTTTTCTCCAAGATAATTATGACATTAGTTTATAAATTATCACTAATTATGCACTAAAACTATGAAATTATTGACACAATCGCGTTAATGATCTACAATAGGATATCCTGTGATTTGAAGTAAGGTAGTTTTGAATGTTGAGATTCGGAGCTAATTTCATGCTATTTTTGTTTGTATTTATCACTTAATGGCTAATAAACAAAATCAAAACATAATGTTAGACAATGAGAGATAACAAAAGACTTTTAGTCAAAAGAAATAATATTTCTTCGAATAATAAAAACAATTTCTTATTGTCTTTAAGGCCTTAATGGAGATCAGAATCAAAGCTCATAACTTCTGAAGACTTCTCTAAATATCCGAACAGATTTTGATTTTTATTTGAAAATTGTTTCAATAAATTTGAAACATATGTTGAGTTATATACTGATTAAACTTTTTATTCATTCATTATATGTGAAATTATTCGCTTAACATCTCAATAAAATAAATCAATTTTTCGCCCAAAACCTTAATCTGTAGTAAAAAGTATCAAAACATTATCTCATATGACATGACATTCAATAGATTTATATCAAAACATGTCTTGTAATGAGAAGAGATATTAATTTTATTTTCAATTTAAGGTGTGTTTCATAGCATGTGTTCAGTGGAGAGACAAACAAATAGAGTTTTCTTGTATTTCTATTTCCATAAATTAATTCTTGATTTTCAACCAAAAATCAAATTAATTTCCACTTCTCGTGGATTTTGTAATAGTTTTTTGTTTGAAAACAATTAAATTGAATGAAATTTCTTAGACTTTTTCAATTTATGAGAAAATCGGATAAAACTTAATTCAATTAAATGAGAAATAATGTAATTCTGACTTATATTGACTATGAATTGATTTATAGGTCCTTAGAATAATTTGAGAAATCAAACCAAATGCTAAATAAGAAGAAATTGAGTTTCGTATCGATAGCGACACGAATTCACATTCAATGTTAACTCATTTAATAAATTTGATGTTTTGAAGGATAGGCTAAATATTATGATAGTTGAGTTGAAAATCATTTTCAAATATTTGTTTGAATGGAAAACATTCTTTAAATACCTGATCCTTAAAAAGATAACCAAATTATTATTCGTTTACTTATTATAACTGAATTTTTGCACAAATAATTGGGAATTATTTTTGATAAATTAAATGTTGAATTCTGGTTAGCATTTAATGATACCTTACTTTTCCTCTCCCTTTCCCTCCTGTGCCAATGAATTGTCATTTTTTATTGATTAATGTTTTTCTTTTGCCGAAACCAATATTGAAAGTAATGTTTAAAATTTATTTTATTGGGAAAAATAAAATTAAGAAATCCGTAATAAAAATCCTAAAATGTTTTCATAACACTTGGAATCAGATATCGATTGGATCTTAAGATTCAAATTAATCCAAAACATCGAAAGCCTTTTTAGGGGAAGGATTTTTGCCGAAATATAATTACATTAAACAAAATTATCGGTAATTTAAAAGATTTATCTGAATATTATTTCTTGTTTTTAATCTGTAATTAAGAATATTCTGTGCCTTATATAAGACAGTCTATGAGCCAACCATTAAAACAACTAATAATTAACAAGTATTTCATGTAATCAATACTTTGAATAAAAATTCAATTGAATTAATAATTTCAATAATAATTGTAATGAAAATATGTGTCAATAAAATCGTTCAATTTTATGGATTTGATTATCAATTGGGAAATAAATTTCTAATTATTACTTACATTGTCTTCGGTTTTGTGGTTAAAAATGTATTTATTGATACTAGCAATCGATCACAGATACAAAATAGATAACTAATCTATTCATTACAGAAGAATAAAATCTAATTAAATACGAAATAAAGGCTAAAATGAGAGTAAAATTGGTGTCAATTCTCTGTTTTTTAGATGAGTTACAGTTTTAGGCAAAGGAAAGAGCAGTCAATGAGTTTGCGTGAGAAACGCATTTCTGTCTCATTTGGAGTCAAATACTGCGGGAATCACTTCATGGAGACTATGGTTTCAAAAGGATTCTGTAGACTAAAAATAGAGAAACACTACAAAACACACTACAAAACACACCAATTCCATTACAGCAAAAAATTATTGACTTTTCAATTGGTATAAAATGTTATCATTGGCTGACATTTAATAAATATTTCAATATAAAAATGATTTGCAGAATCACTCGACTAATAGTTATGAATACAAATAATATTAGACATGAATCACATTTTAAACATATGATTTCAACCAAAACATAAGAACAGAGGTAATCAGAGTAGGTCTACAAGACTATCTGTGCAAGCTCAGATTGGAGAGCCGTTCTCAGGTAGACTCCAATCTTAAATACAATTATCGAGTTTTATAAGTGTTCGATATTTTGAAGTTATTAAAGAAACAATTTTAACAATTTAAATCTAGCCTAGATGTAGTCTTTAACATAGACTCTAGCTCAATTTATCTTACGTCTAGACTCTAGACATCACTGAAAAAATTTGAATAATCGTTAAACAATTGTATGAATTCTACTGAAGACGGCGTTCTGTAGGCCAGAAATTGTGACTAAAATTAACTTTTGTTTAAATCACATAATCTCTGGAAATAACTTTTTAGTGAAATGCGTTTATTTGATGTTAAGAGTGAATAAATATATTACTCTATAATTAATGGCTTAGTATTTGGTTTTGCAAATGAATATTCAATGAATCCAATGAATTAATGGTTAACCCGAATAATACGCTCAATGATAATCTGAGTTGAATTAAGCAAGTTTCCACATTTTTTTCGTTAAGGACTTTAAAGTTTTAATTGGATAATTATGGATCAGCTCAGCAATAACTGCAAAGTGTTGTGCGAATTAAGGTCTGGTGGCGGGAATGTAGCAAAACATCGCGTTTCCAATGCACTCCCAAATGCTTTACTCTTTTTGTTTCCCAAAATTATTTCAATAAATCATTTTTTAATTGATTAGTCGATCGACAATCCGTTCTCAAGACTGAACTCAATAATAAAAGAGCACTAAAATACAGTTAAACTATAGTTTATCTAAATTATCAAATTGTCTTTATGTAGAAATTCTTGATTTTTATCTAAAATCGCAGATTTGGACATAAATTGTATTTTTGTTATAATTTTAATTACAAAGTAATCACTTGTAATGAAAATCATTGATATTTCGCTAATTACTAATTTGCGGTACAATTTGTCCATCAATTCATAGCATGACTAAAGTTTGGAAATAATTCAAAAATTTCATTCACTTACCGATTACTCAGTTCCTTATGGAAGGGATGGATTCACTCGACGATTGACACAAACAAGTGATTGAGAACCTGTTGACGAGTTATATAATATTAGAAAATTGTTGAAAAAGTCTACAATCGATTGTCATCTGATAGTTAGTCCCATAATTAGTTTTCCTCATTTTCTTTACACTTATATTTCCTTTCGGTTTCCTCCTCTTTAACGACAAATCAATTGAATTAACTAAATGTTATCTAAAAGCGAGTCATTTTAAAAAACCTCATCTAAAAAAGTCGAGGCTATTTAACACATTAAACATACATGTACATTTTACAGTGGTTGACAACAAGTGTTAAATTTAAATTCGTATAAAGAAATTCGGTTGAATTTATAATTAATTGTATAAAAAAGGGTTTAATACTTGAAAACAATAATTATTGTGAAATACGTCAGAAAACTTACCCGTATATTATTTGATACTCTTTGCAGACAAACTCAAAACAAAATAATAAATCTAATATTCACTCAAACTGTTGACAACTTTTGTCATTTGCATTGAAACAGGGTTTGTGCTAAAATAGGAACTGTTTTATACTAACTTTTTGATGGAAACAAAACATTTGATAACAAAATCTACTGACTGTCACCGAATTGCGTGATTTTGAACGCAATAACAGTTTATGAAACATTGGTATATTAATAACCATAATCACAATATCACGAGATTTGTGCCCTTTGAACAGTACTGAAAGGCAGATGAGTTATAAACTTAGATAACATGTGTCTAACTATTATCAGATCGACGTAATCCTAATTTACTTATGAATTTAAAACATTCAAATTTATGAGTAAATGTATCAACAAATTAGTGCTAATTATTAGACCATTACTTCCCATGTGGTCGAATGGTAGGCATTTTATTAAGCTTTGATTATTTTTTGCTGGAGTCAATTTTTAAGAGCTTTTCTGAAACCATGAATGAATGGTCTGATTATTATGTAATGAATAGTTTGATGACATTTATTGTTTAAAATAAATCTAAGAATTTCTTATTTTTGGGGCAAAATCTGTTATTTAATGCAAATCAATGATTTTAACAAATGCAGGCGTTGTTTACAATGATAAAAGTTCCATGGACCATGGTACTCTATCCAATTCCATCGAAAGATTCCAAAGATCGTCGAGCACTTGGACTTTACAAAGTCCTACTCAAAGACCATGATAACATTACATTGACTTCTGCCCAGTACTTTGTTTTCGTGCAGAAGTCAACTAATAATATGCAGGTCTTTGTGCACAACTGTCAAACACAAGTGATCGATGATCTTTGGAATCTTTCGATGGATGAAATTAGCCATGGATATTATATTGACTTGCTTTCCAAAACATTGATTCAGATTTGGAGAGAATCTTATCTATTAATGGCAATTGATTTCTAACTGACGTTCACAACCATTGATATGCCTAACCTGTGCTCACAATAAATATATAGAATTACACTAGGTCACTTTCAATTAATTTGATTGGAATCTACGAATTATCGATGTCTAAACAGTATAAATGTATTAATATTAGCAGCGATTTTAATCACTTAGAGCTGCATCTGATTAATAGTTTGTTTTTAGGGCTTTTATGCTTCAATTTGTCTCTTTTTTTTTATCTTAAAAATAAAATTTATCTCAATTTTATTGATATAAAAGTGTAAAATAGAAATGAAAATAAAAATATTTATTAAAGTAAATTTCAAATTGAGATAACTTTCCCAGACTCAACAAAGAGAATTGTGGGGAATTTGGAACATGGAATAAAACCAAATAATACCAATTTAATAAACAAACAAAATTTGTTATTTAAAGGTTATATCAAATTATAGAACGAAAATACTAGTTAAATAAAGATTTATTATATAACATGGTATGTTTAGTGATAATTTGTAAACATAACAATAACCCAGCATTTTAATTATGATTCTATTCTTTCCATCAACTCTTACATCAAAAGCAAATTGTTTTTTAGTTTATATTAAAAGATAAGAACTTTGATTTGTATGCAATCAAGTAATCAGTAATTTTTCATTCAATGAATAATGGATTCAATTCACTGATTTTGAATTATATTCAAACATTAATTTACAAAAGATTTAAATCAATCAAAAATCAGATGTTTTTCATTAATGCAATTCATATCAAAAGTTAATTCAAATTTTATGACAAATAGACGAACAAGACTTGAGTGAAAATGTTGAGACAATTTGGAGAAAAAGTGGTAAATCCTCTTCTGTTTGAAGGATGACATGAGATTCTCATGAGATAATTGATTTATATTTGACAAATGACTGATTAAACTGCACTTATAACTTATAACTGTTTCAGGGACGAACAAGGTATTTTGTCATTTTGTATAGGAAATCCTCTTTGGTGACCCATCAAGTTTTCTATACTTTTATGGTTATGACTGTTCATTGAAAATAGATTAGTTGAAGGCATTAATCATTAAACTTAGTTAAATTAAAGCTGTTTTGCTGTTAATTATTATATTTGTACGCCGGCACAGGTCTCAATTATGGGACTCCTCTCAACATAATGGTTCAAAAATTCATTGTCCTTACAATCAATCATAGATTTGGAGTTATTTGTATCAAAATATGATAATAAAATATCGACTTTCCTATCATAAGGTTATAAGGGATGCAGTTTTTGATCGGAGAGAAAAATAATTCTATGTTCTGATAGCAAATCGTATGTTATCATCAATTTAATTACCTTTTTCAATGATAAATTGGGAATTTATGGTGATTTTTGTCCAAATTCATTTCCATTAATTTATTTATGAAGAGCAGACAAAATATTAAATCTAATAATTTTTTTTAATACTACTCTTAATGAAGAAATCAAACATTGAATCAAAATTATTAATGAGTCGATAGAATCCATTAGTATTTTAAGAATAAATTGGTTTAAATGCAAGGAATGGCTTTAAATTGCTTTTCAATTCAATCATTATATAAATTTTTAATCAAAATGTGAATCAAATATTAATAGAGTCCTAACTTTAATCATATTTTTTGCCTCAAATCTGCAAACAATGTGAAGGCATTTGAACGCCTCCACAAAAGTTTAGATGAATCGATAGCTCAACCAAATAATAATCATAATTAAGTTGAATACGAATTTTGATATGAAATCAAAGTATTTTAATTCTAAAGATTTAATTATTTATTATAGGATTTAATCAAAATGTATGTCAAGTGCTTTGAAAAATACACTCATTTTTAATGTATTGATTTAAGTCAAGAATTAAAATTTTGTTTGATTTTCATTTTAATTTGAAAAGAGAAATAAAATCCATTTTTATTTCTCTTGAAAAATATTTAATGATTTTCCCTTAAACTCATCAAAAAGAGTATTTTGTTTACAAATTACACGAACTGTAAGGGAATAACACATTTGTTACCAAACTCTAAATTAAATTCGGCCTTCGGTTGCAATTTAACTCTTTTTCTCTCAATTTAATGTAGAAATGACTTTGAAATTCATGTAATAATTGTATGCAAACATTCATTTTGGGGCAAAACATGGCTAAGAATGAGCTGACTATCAAATATCTCGAAGGCAAGTATTTAACACTAAGGCATCCCTTTTTATAATAGTGTAAATTAATGTATGATTAGTCCGCTTTTATTCGCGTTAAATATACCCTTTAGTAATTGATTAGGTCGTATGCAGTGTTGGATAGGGCTAATACACGTCGGCATTGTTTCCCTAACTCGAAGGCATTCCTTAAATTCAATCAGTGATTCCACCTAATGATTGGTTTGACTCAAAAATGCTTTGGACTAAAATAGATGCCAATTAAGACATCAATGAAATTACCGATGGATTGCATCCTTTTTTCAAATTTCCCAAAAAGTATTTAGATATTCAAATAAGTTATTCTAAAATTCATATAAAAATTATTTATAGAAATAATTTCAATCATCTGATTATAATTACTAAAAAAGTCGATTAACTCTTTTGATTGCATTAAGATTGTAATGAAATATCAGAAAATGACGTTAAAAATGCGTATTTATGACATAAAATAAAATTAAAAAGGAATTTCAACCTCTAAATTATGAAGAATTACCAGGAATATTTTACATACCTTATGATGAAATTGATGAAAAAAGCAGATAAATTAAATAAGTACAATTTAATTTTTAATTAATTTCAAGATAATAACATTTTGTGAGTATTTAGTGATTTGTTTGCAATAAAGTCATTCAAACCATTGGCAACAAATGAAAAGTCAGTTCTGAAAGGATTCATATAAAATAATAGCTTACATACAATGAGTTTCTTATCAAATGTGCAAAAATATCAATAATTGAAATTCCAATTGAGAAGTGGTTGGGCCCCAAAATTAGCTCCAAATCCATGTGTTGGCATACCATAGGAAGAAGTTTGGGACAGGGCTGGTTCTCTCCTGTTGTCATTATTTTTCTCAGGTATTTGCCCGAAAAACGGAGAATGAGTTGATACTGGAAAGGGTTGGGGCAAAGGCATGGAATTCATGAGTTGAGTCAATCGATGTATTTTATGGTAATTATTATCATTATTTTGCGCCAATTTGTTCGGCTGTTCATCAGAAGTGAGTTTATCTATATTTTTATGGCTTTCATCTGCGTTTAAATCATTTATTTTATTATTGTTTTTATCTATAGATTTATTGATCTCTTGAGGCATAAAAGTGAACTCATATTCATCATAATTAATATCTTTGTCGGACTCCTCTCTGACAGAATGCCTTCCACTGGAGAACTCATTCTTTGCTTCATTTTCTTTCACAGAATCTGTGATAAAAAGACAAAAGCATTTGAAACTTGTGTTGAATTTCTCCCATTTATTCTTACTCTTAGTTTTGAGATCATTTGATCGCATATTTTTCAAATTATTTTTCGACTCAAGGCTTGCGTAGGGCTTATAGTCGTTGAGAATGCGAAGACCATTGGGATCATTGATAAAGTTGACAATATGTAAGTCCCCCTTCCCATCAATGTACTGATAGGTCCCAATCGGACGACTCATTATATTATCATTGATCGGAATATTGAAATCCTGTCCATTATTTATGGAAACATATTTGTCTTTCTGTGATCTCATGTCTGAGACAATTGTATCTCTTGTGACGGCATTTCTCGACAGAGTTTCGTAATTTCGCAATAAATGTCTTTCAGAGAGCATTGCTTTCTCTTTCATATCTATGTCTTTAGTCGTAGGCATCGCTTCAGCCCACGATTTATATGAGAATATTGAAAGACATAATAATATTTGAAATCCTCTTTTATTGACGAAATTCTATTCCATAAGAAAAGGTCAAAATTCATTCACTGATTCGAATCATTGATTATTTTTCAATAGAAATTTGTTATTTTTATTGCGAAATTGTCCTCAAATTAGTATTGAATAATAATCTAATCTAATGTTTGAATCTATCACTCAATAGATAAGGAAATGTCAGAATTAAGCGCAATCTCATAGTTCTTAACTATTTTTCCTTACTCTGACTTCTAATGAGTTTTGCAGAGAATATCATTACTTGACTCAGGAATCAACAAAAAACTACTTCAATGATAGGATAGGGAGAAAATTCCAGTGATTTACTTACCATTATTTTTGATGGCAATTATTTATTCCTCGCTAACTATTACAGTAATACTTGAGTATGATTTTTGTGTCATAAGTTTGGAGTTTCTCTTTGGTATTGGCTTTTGGAGAATAAACAGAAGAAAACTTCCGAAAAGAAAAGAAATTTTTTTCTTCTGAACTCTAAAAGAATGTTAATATGGTTTGCATTCAACAAAATTATTATACGTAAGGAAAAACTCCGCCCTTTTGTGTAAAACAGGGACTAAACTAAAGGACATCGAAGACATGACTATATCTCAGTCGTATATTTGATCGAAACAAAGAGCAAGAGCTCAATGAACACAATACTGGGTATTAGACATATGGCTTAGCGCTCAGTCTTTCCTTCGCTATAATATATGTCTTTTCGACAATGATTTTGTCTTCAGGACTATTGTTATAAATGAAATGTCACTTCGTTTACACAATTAGATGCTGTTCTGAATAACATGTTATTTAATGTCACTTAAAGTCAAACCATTAATAACGGTATTATGTGATCAATTCGTTTGCTATAAGTCCAGAGAAAACATTTATTTCGACATTTCTTAGGGCAGAAAAATATCATTTCTTATTCTCTTCTTTTTTTCGGCAAAAATGAATGGTTTAGTTGACGACAAAAATTGTTACATTAATATAATAACAGTTCATAAAATTTTTATGACTTGCGATACATGTCTTACTGATGGAGAGGTGGGTCACTCGCCTTGAAAACCAGATCCAAGAAATTGTTATTTAATTTCAATAACCTATAGATTTGATGCCTTGAAAGTGAATAATAATGTAAATCAGGAGACTTACGAATACTTTGATTTTACCGAAGGATAACTGCATTCATATTATTGGTAACCAATCATAAGATTAGTAATTTGTGAAACAAACGTCAAATACGATGTCATTTACGACAATTGCTTTTGTCTTTGATTTTAAATCATTTAATATAACACAAGAAATACAATGCAATCAATTACTTATGCTTTTAAACCATTTAAATAAGACTTATATTTAGGTATGACTTAAATCTGATATTAATTTAACAATTTTTACGCATAATTGACACACAAGTACTTAGGAATAGAAGGGTCTGTTCCCTAAGTATAGTTTACCCCCTTATCTCTATCATGATATGAGCTAAAGTAATGTCCAACGATGGGTGCCTCAGGTTCATTCGGCGTTGGACTTTGAATGGAATAATACCTGTTAGCACCGGCTCTAACAAAGTTATGTGGGTCCGAATGCGGCTCTTTTTCATTGACATCAAAAAGAGCTATACTTCTAACTACAGTTGACTCACTTTCAGTCGAATATTTAAGATTATTAAAATGTTGACCACTTGACTGATGAACAAAATCGGAGGTTCCCATCGGAGACACTGAATTTGTTCCATCTAAATGATATAAGTGTTGATCCAATTTGGGGAGATTTTCCGCTCCAATTTGAAAAAACTCAAATGGATTTCTTTTACGCCTGTTTTCATCAGTCTATCCATTGATGAGTTCAACGAATGAGCAAAAAATTTAATCGGAGTTAATGCTAATTACCTGCGAATACGTAAACCGAACCAAACATAAGGCAATTAATGCCGTTTCCATTGACTGAAAAAAGAAATCCAATTAAAGAACTCATTAATATTTGATTAATAATATCACTCATTATTGAAATTTTATGATAAG